>VZTT01013164.1:3355-25361 GCA_013400855.1 Buphagus erythrorhynchus | reverse complement strand
TTTTTCTAATATCCACCCCAAACCTCCCTGACACAACTTCAGGCCATCCCCTTGGGTCCTGTACCTGGTCACCAGAGGAGACATCAGTGCCTGTCTCTCTGCTTCCCCTCCTGAGGAAGCTGTAACTGCAATGAGGTCTCTACCTTCTCCACTCTGAATATCCCTCTTACAGAAAGTTGTCAGAATATATATCTGCTAAACAAAGCAAACAAAGATAGTGTATAATTAGAGTCACTGGTATTTTAGTTATTTTTAAGCACAGGATTTACCTGAAAATAGCCATACATATGTTGCATTGCTTAGAATACCACAGTGTTTTAATTTTAAACTAACTTTTAAAATAAAAATTGCTGTAATAAAATATAAGAAGTAAATTTTTTTGGTGTACAGACAGTTGCACATGAAAATTATTTATAACCAATTTACACCATTTGACAATCCCATTCTTGATCAAAATTAGAATAATAATATTTACTAATTTAAGAATTCACAAATTAGGCCCTTTGAAAACTTTTGTACAAACAACTTCAGATCCTCAATTTCTAAAAGTTGTTTATGAAGTTCATGAAGTTCATTTTGATTGTTCGGCCATATCCCTAAAAGATCCCCAAACTATTAAACAAATGTTAGGCTGACCTGTGTCCAGACAACCATTGTGAAGCTTTGCAAAAATGGTCTTTTTGAATCTCTTCATTACTAGGGCACCTCTGATAAAAAAAAATCTGCCCTACAATATCTCAAATCTGTTATCTGTTATAAATTTTCCCTTTCTGTACTGGAATGAAAGATGCAGAACTGCACTTCAAGGAAGTTAATTCCATAGCCAGGTAGCTTAATTTGCCAATCCATTTAATCCATAAAACATAGTCTACACACATGGATCACATTATAGGGAATTCAAAGGTGAATGAAAAAGAGCAGCTGAGTGAATAAGGAACAGAGGATGCAGCCATATGCCGCAAAGCTTTTTCTGAACATGTACCAAAAATCTTAAAATTAAACCACCACTGTACCAAATGGTCTCATACAAAAGTCATATACAAAATGACCCACAGTCAACCATAAGCAAGGCCAGACCTCTTGAAACTGAGTTTTACAGAAAGGTCTCAGCTCCAGAAAAAAACAGTGGTTTATTAAACAAAATGAAACATTAGCATTAAGATGTAGACAAAACAGCCTGAGATGAAAACCTGCCATAAGTTCATGGCAGCTTCCGATAGAAAACACACAAAAAGATTAAGAGCCTGTTTTAATTACTCACCAGAAAGCTGAAAGAACAGAGTAACTCACTTTATAATGGCATTTTCTGAAAAAAATAGTCCCAATTCAAAGAACAGCTGAAGAAAAAAATTTAAGACAGCTTAAGTTAAAAAATCACAATTACTACTTTATAAACAGCATTTAAATGGTGTATTCCTAGGAAGTCTGTATCTGTCAGTAAACTATTCCAGGTCATCTGTAGAGCACTGGTCAAACATAAGAGCCATAAACTTGCTGAAGCCTGGTCAGCCTTTTATTAAGAGAAGGACTTTTTGAGAACTGTAGAACAAATTAATTGGTTTGGTTTCAGGTAAGACTATCTCAACCCTTGCCTCCTGCAATGGAAATGTTACCTTGTCATATATACACTGCAGAGAGCTTCAGGATGGTAATGAATATAAAGCCAACATTTCTCTTAGTGGCCAGTTTTCTAAATGTGGGCTGGCAATCATATGCATGTGTACTAATCAAGCTTCATTCTTTCCACAGGAGGCTGCTCAAAGAGATATATGATAGTAGGATTTGTGCTATGTTGCTCAGGGAATAGGGAACAGATGGAGAAAATTTAATTCCCAGGGCCTATGGCTGCTAGGGGATTCCCTCGTGCCACTCAAGTCTTTGAAGTAAAAAGAAAGAAAGTTTCTCAAACCATGAAAAGAAAATTTTCCTCCCTACTAACATGTCTATTTATTTTTAAAAACTCTTTCAGCAGAGAAAACATTTCTCTGCAGCAGATATAACAGCTGCCCCAGATCCGTGCAGCAATCCCATGGTGCATACTGTGGTTGTCCTGCCAATTTCCTTTTTAACTAAACCACAAAATTATGGGATGCCAACCACAAGAGAGCATATTATTCTGATGTTCAGCACTTATGTGTGGAGAATATTAACTGACCCCTTTTATTGATTAATTGCACCTTTTAATGCCATTAGGGAAAGGGATAGGTTATAGTTTCCTACAGAGTGGAACAGGCAAGTGGCACAAAGGGCTTATAAATCACCCAGCTCAGAGGGGCTTCAGCAGCCCTGTAAATGTAGAGATGTGGACAAAATATAAGCTAATTGTGTTGTTAGTCACATGAACAGAAACACACAGACAAGTGTTACTTTGAAGAAAACAAACTAATTTTAACTATAGTAAATACAATTATTATTGATGACAGCTGGCTGTTGGATTGAAGCGTCTCAGGGTGCTCAGTCAGAATTCAGGAAAGCCAACAGGACTTGGCAACACAGCACAGGAGTCACCAGCACAAAAGTGTCAGACAAGTGTGGCTGTCCCCAGGTGATGGGCTGATGTCTAGGGACATAGCAGACCACTCTGAGAAGCCTCTGATGCTGCCGGGAGAGGACAGAAGACAAGTCAACAGGAACCAAAATCTTCTTGTTCTTTTTTAAAGCCATTGGGTCTGCTTCTCTTCTCTCCTCTGGCCTCTAACTTCCAGTCTATCTCTAAGAGAACAAATGAAGATAATATTTAAACTGCAATTTAAGCCGTGGCAGAAGAAAAAGTGACCAAAGTAGTGCTTTGGCTAACAGAGCAGTTAGCTTTTCTTTTGTTGACTCAACTTAAAAGAGTAAAAAATGTTTGTATTTATTTTAGGAAAACATCAAAGGAGCATCCTTCCAATCCTGACTATAGCCTCTAGGTACTTGCAGTGATTACTGCAATAGCAGCTCTTTTTTGATCTGGCTGAGCCAATAGCTATAAACTTACTCCTTGGAATAGGAGTCTAGCTTCTTTGGTCTTTCCTCTTCCATCTCATCCTGTCAGAGAGTGGAAAGCAGTTGCATCCCTGAAATTGAAGTCCTTACGAAGACTCATTTGTTTGCAGGTTTCAGGTCCCAGTGTGGAGCTGAAAGGGGGTGAAGTGGAATTTATTTGTGTTATAAATATCCCTGCCAGAGGAGGAGTGTGGAAAATTACATAGCAGTAAGATATAATCTCTCCTCTATCTTTTGACCATCATCTTCTCACTTCACCTGCGCCAGTCCCTCAGAAAGTGGCCAGCCCAGCTGAAGTAGGATGTTTGCAGGCTGCATCAATCCAAGGACGTGAATTGGAGTTACAACCCCTTTCTGAGAAGCTACCTTGAGGTTCTCCATGACTTTGTAGCAAAATTTCACCATACACATGGCCTCCTCGCTAAAGTTCCTCATTCAATGGCTTAAACTGTTGATTTCCACCAAAACTAGTGCTAACCCCAACTTGTGGCATAGTACCCTCCAGCTGCAGGTGGGAAGAGTGCTGACATACATCCTGTGAGGTCCTGCATGCTCTCCCTTCACCCACCCTTGTGTCCTAAACCCACAGAGAGACAGCCAAATGCATGGCACTGAGAGCATGCAGCCCCATCCCACCCTGCATGATGCAGCAAAGGTCAGGGACAAGGAGATGACCCTCTTGGGGAGAATCTAGGCAAACATTTCACACAAGGAATCATGCAGCATTTAACCTTATGGCTGTCTCTACACAGAGATAAAATTTATCAAATTGTTCTTCTCTGGCAGAGCCTAGCACAGGGGCATCCCCAGGCTACAGGGATGATCTGTGCTCAGGAGGGAGGGACTGTGGCCCCAAGAGAGGTGGTGAGAGGTGAAAGCTGCTTGATTCCTTCTCTTACCTGCTGCCCCAATGCACAGGAAAATTAACTTGCACCAGAAAAAGGAAAAAGGAGAAGTGCAAATTACCCTTTCATTTCACAAACAAGGAGGGAGAGGCAAGACAAACTATGTGCTCTCAGGTCCAATTCCTTTCACATATACTTCCTGGGGCAATGCAGTTATGTGCCTACCTAATAGCTCAGTCTACCTCCAGGTAAGCAGTCATTAGTTTTCTTGGAAATTCTCTAGCAGTAAGATACAAAAAGTGGGTAAATTTATTCAGTCCTTAGTGTTGAAGTATATATGTAGAGAGATGTATAGATAATGCACATATAACTACAGATACAGGGGTACACACACACATAGAGCTTAATAAAAATAGATAGATCTGGTACTACTTTCTGTAGGATTGGAATGGAAAGAAAAAGAGGGGGACATATGAATTTAATAAGCTCAGGCAAAATTGCCATGAATAAATGTTAATGCATAGGGATGAACTTTTATTTTTACTTTATACATATTAATGGGCTTCCTCTTTGTGAAAGAGTGACATCAGACATTGATAAATTTGACAGAAGTGAAAAGAAAAAATGGTTGCACTATTAGGAACATTCCTGAGGTGGTGTTGAACGGTGTCTTTGATACATCAGCCTTCAGTCTCTGAGCACATTCGTATTAACTTGTGTGTACATCCAGAATTCAAATGAGCTGCTCCTTTAGATGCTGACTTTTAGCAGCAGTCCCACCAGACAGGCTGGAATCAAACCTACAGTTTCAGAATGTGGCACAGTATAATTTTCTCAGTACAGTTTGTGCCTGCTGACTCTCTCAGAAGATTAGAGAAAGAGGAAGCATACAGCAGGTCATTAAAGATCCACACAAGGCTGAAGAGTGAAAAAAATCTTCAATGAACACACTGCTCCAAGTACACTCTCCTATGCCAAGAGATCCATGCAAGGCTGTGTTTATAATATTGCTGAAAACAGAGATGAAAAATTCCTTGGAATGTATTCACTTAAAGGCAAGTGAGGGCTAACCACTGAAGTCTGAATGCCTCAAAAATGTCTGAACACTGCTGCATTGCCCAGCATGGATGCTCTTTATAACCCTTCAAGAAACCTCTGAGAAAACAGTGCTACACACCTGCAAGATCTGTATTTGTCTGAAAACATCATACTAGTACAGTAAGTGTCTGAGAAACTTACAGCAAAGCAAGCACACACAGGTGCATCACATGGCTTAGGATTCACAGTGAGCCTAGGAATAAATAAAAAGCTGAAGCCATACATCTTTTTCTCATTAGTCCATTGCTTTTAAAAACTAGACATCAGGAGGCTGGAATTTTAAGATGTGAGTGAATACTACTGGCACACATTTCTGAGCAGCTTCAAACTAAAGGGAAAAAAAAAACAAGAAAGGAAAAGATTTGGGAAGAGGGAAAGGAGGCAGACATGGAAAACAAATGCATAAAGAGAAGAAACATAGATGAGTGAATGTGTGTTAGATTATATACATTAGTCTACTAGAAATTTTTGTTTCGAAATCTGGTTTTATAAAAATTTGAGGTATTCAGTGAAATTTCCGTTATAATGTCTCCTTCCGAAAGACAACAGAAAAAGCAAAATTCTTTTTCAAAAGTAAAGTATTGAATAACCATTTTCCCCTCCTTTGCCTCATTAGCATGCAAGTACATCCTTTGGAAACAGATACAGAAATAAGAAACAAATATTCGCCTTTCTGTTCATCACATAGGAAAACACAATTGGGTTTTTATCCCTTTTTTATCTGGTTTCATACAGCAGTTAAAAATATTGGGGTTTTTTCTCTTTTAAAAATATCAAACTCTCCTTTTGGTAAGCAAACATAGGACATCATTTATATTTTTACTTTTTTTTTTCAGATGTCAACCATAAGAGTGCTGTCAAATTAATTAGCATGTATAGCCAAGATTATGAATAACAAACTAGTAACAAACATTATCTCTTCTATGCAAAAAAAGCATGCATTTGAATCTATTCAAGACAAACAGTTTTTATCAGACCTACTGTATATTGGAATCTCTCAATGCCTAGTATCACAGCATGCCTAGTAGTTAAAGATAATTAAAGTAATAATACACCTGTTAACTGTGGAGATATTGTGCCTAGCATCAGACTGCTTAGAATTACTAACACAAACTGGCTGAAGGGCTAAGGATGCAGTTTGCATGCTCCTGCTGGCTAAGAGAAGCCTCACTCCCTCATCCTGTTATCAGTGAAATAAGGCAAGAGTCCTTCTATTTCAGAGCAGAGGCCACAGCCTTACAGACCAACCATCTTACTGATCATTTTCTTCTTCATAATCAAGTGGACCAGTTTCCCTCTTTTTCACATGCCAGAAATAAGTGGGATTTTATTGATGCCTCCCTTAAAAGTACTCCAACCTCTTACTTTTCCTCTAAATTGCTGCTAAGTGTTTAACACATCTTTTGCTTTCTCTTAAAGAAGCCAAATATCTGCAAGCCTATTTAAGATGGGACCTGAGTTTTCCCTCACCCCACGTTTTCAGCACCATCAACATCAGCATTTTAAGCAAGCATCACTGTCTGAAGAGCAGATTGCTTCTGCATGACAGAAGTGCTCAAATACTGTGCTGCTATTCAGCAAAAAATAGATTCAAAAACCATAGATAAGCAGAAAGGCTTTATTTAAGAGGTCCTGTTTCTAGAAAGCAATATGCTTACCGTAAGGAGGGAGGTGTTTTATTTAACTGGCAATGACCACTCTTCCTCTGAGCTGGCAATAACCTGCAACAACAAATACATCCAAGTGTTTTATTCATCCGTGGATACTCATTTTCCTCCTCCTGCAGATACACTCTTTCTATGTGTCCAGTGGCTAGAAGCCAAGAAACTCATTTTACGCTTGATAATTCATCGCTAATCAGTGCTAATCTGTTCGGGAAAACATCTATGGCTCAAGCACAAAGAGAATCAGATCAGTTTGGCTGCTTTGTTGGTGACAGTTCACCACCCAGAGCAGTTCTCTGACCTCTTCCATGGGACCCACATGGAGGTTCACTCACTCATGCAAGTTGCTCCACACCAAGGAGTTTGTCTTTTTGAGACCTGGACATTTAAAAGGAAAGTAACAATGAATTCTGGTGCAATTTGCACCAATTTCACTATTCACATCTCAGACCGCAGTAGTCACTACTAATAAAAGTATACCACTGCAAAGCTTGTGGGAGCCTGGCTTGGTCCTACTGAGACCTATTCAAATAAAAATTTAAAAAAAAGAGAGAGCTTTGTAAGGAAGGTACACATCATGCCAGCTTTGCTTTGAATTTATGGTACTTGATATTCTATGGGGCAGCTATCCATCAGCCCAACATTTTATACAGGCAACGATTAGGAGCAAAATTCATACCACAGAATCACAGAATATGCTGAGTTGGAAGGAACACACAAGGATTACCGAGTCCTACTCATGGCCCTGCACAGCACCATCCCCACAAGTTACACCATGTGCCAAAGAGCATCATCCAAACACTTCTCGAACTCTGTCAGGCTGGTGCTGTGATCACTTCCCTGATGAGCCTGTTCCAGTGCCCAACCACCCTCTGGGTGAAGAACCGTTTTCTAATATCCACCCTACACTTCCTCTGACACAACTGCAGGCTCTTCCCTTGGGTCCTGTCACTGGTCACCACAGAGGAGAGATCAGTGCCTGCCCCTCCTCTTCCTCTCACAAGGAAGTTGTAACTGCACTGAGGTGGCCCCCCAGTCTCCTCTTCTCCAGGCTGCACAGACCAAGTGCCCTCAGCAGCTCCTCATAGGGCTTCACCTCCAACCTTTCACTATCCTCATGGCCCTCCTTTGGATGGTCCCCAATAGCTTAATGCCTTTTATGTGTTGTGGCACCCAGAACTGCTGCCAGAACTGGAGGTGAGGCTGCCCCAGCTCAGAGCAGAGCAGGGCAATCCCCTCCCTCGCCTGGCTGGCCATGCTGTGCCTGATGAGCCCCTGGACATGCTTGGCCCTCCTGGCTGCCAGGGCACTGTTGACTCATGTTCAGCTTGTCAGGACCCCCAGGTCCCTTTTATGGGACTGCATTTCCCAGTCTGTACATACATCCAGGGGCAATCCATGAGCACAACCCTGAAAATTGCAGCTTCTCCATAAAAACAGCTGTAGACTAGGAAGTAAATGCAAACAAATACCCCAAACTTAGTGAAATCTAACAACACTTGGCTTTTAAACCCTGTGAAGAAACTCAGACAACAAATATTGATTTTACTTCATGCAAAATCATGTTTATGTTATTGCAGCAAAACTGCGTTTGTGATGTTTTCCTGTAGGCGTTGAGCCATATGTTTGTGCGCAATACGGCAAAGGCGCAATTAAGCTCCTCTGTAGGACGGTGCAGTGCCAACGCCAGTGTTCTCCCAAGCAGGAGCACTGCAGAGAGGGGAGCCAAGGCACACACAGGCTGCGGGCATTCCTGTGTCTCACCCTCAATCCAAGGGCTCAATTTTGAGTCAGGGCTGCTGAGGCATGTCTCAGCTCAGCTTGACGGATCCGTCGGGTGGTTATTCAAATGCGATGTTGTCCCAGTCTCATCTGGAACGCCTGCATGACAGCATTTCCTACTCAGCCATTTTTTTTTTATTCATTAAAAATAAGACAGCGCAAGCCTCTGAGAAACCTGTCTGTATAATAAAGGTCTGCATTAAAGCCAGGTATGAAAAACTGTCTTCCTGACAAGCAGTTGCTATTTGGAGGTGCATCTATCTCTCAGGGAATCGGTTACATGCCAGCCACAGAGAAAGAATCCCATACAAACAGCAACATTAGGGGAATCTTAAGGCTGAAATTTAAGCACTAAAAAGACAGAGTGCACCTCAGGAAAAGCTAGATTAGCTACCTTATCACTGCCTGCAAGCATACATGCAATATTACAGCCCTTAATTAAGCAGACATGTTTTCCCCCTGACAGAATGAATCAGATGGTCTTCTAGATTTTCTGTGTTTAGCATATATTAACAATTTATCTCTTTACTGTGTGTCCACCTTTTAATTAGCATCAAAGCCTCCTAGTCCAATGTTTGCTTGGTCATTTTTATAACATATACTCCTATCTCAAAGGTACTTATTTTAATAATTTCATCAGTACAGATGTACAATGCATTCCACAAGACATTTTTCTCTTTAGAGACAGATGTACTTCTTAGAAGGAATTCATTACTTATTACCTCGCAAGTTGTTTTTTTCAGACAAATAAACTCACAGTTCCATTACCAATATCTTTTAATGATGTTTCTGCTTCAGATTGCTTTATCATTGGAGTCTAATCCAAATTTCATTGAACTTTCCCATTAATTTTAGTGAAAGGCTCTGTTCTTCATTTTCCAAGCAGCTCAAAGCACATCTCAGGAAAATCTGTATACTATTTATTCAAAAAGACTTTTTAAAATAGAAAGCAAAATATTTCTTTAACATTAAATTGCTTCTCTAATGAGTAAAACATCCTGCAGCGGTTTTTCACTAGTTAGCTGAGAGCACATCCTAGAACACAGTAAGTGAAAGAAACCTGCATGTTGAATGATAAATGGGAGCAGGGTGTTTTCAGAAGTACTTCAGAAGGCAGCATAAATGAGTTTCATATGTAGCTTTGCAAAATCATCGTGTTGGGCAAATTTGAAAACTTATTCAAAATGGTAATGTTGAGGCTGAGAACAGATAGCATTACTGAGGGTGTTAGAAGAATAAGGTGGTCTCTGGATCTCTGGCCTATGCACCCCCTATTCCACGCTCTTAAACACAAAAATGAATCTCTGGAAGATTTCCTGCTGGGGGACACAGTCTTCAAGAGACATAACACTGAAGAGTCTCTGTAGAGTGACCCTTCCTTTATTGCACTCTCCTGAGATTCCACCTGGATTACTGCATCCAGCTCTGGGGCATCCAAATTAAGAAGGATGCTGACTTGTTAGACAGGTTCAGAGGAAGGCTACTGAGGTGATCAAAGGGCTGCAACATCCCTCCTATGAAGCCAGACTGGAAGAGTTGTAGTTGTTCAGCCTGGAAAAGAGAAAGCTCCAAGAAGACCTTGTAGCAGCCTTCCAGTCCATAAAGGGGACTACAAGAAAGCAGCAGAGGGACTAATCACAAGTACATGTAGTGATAGGACAAGGGAAAAAATGTCTTTACACTGAAAGAGGGCAGGTTTAGACTAGATATTAAGAAGAAATCCTTTACTGTGAGGGTGGTGAGGCACTGGAATGGGTTGCTCAGAGAAGTCGTGGATGTCCCTGGAAGTGCTCAAGGCCAGATTGGGTGGGGCTTTGGGCAACCTGATCTAGTGAAAGTGTCCCTACTCATGGCAGGGGAGTTGGAAGTAAATGATCCTTAATGTTACTTACAACTCAAAGCATTCTGTGACTCGCCTGCAATTCTCTGTACTCAGCATATTTCTGGTTATTGGAAGCCTGGACTTCACACAGCAAAGGACTTAGGTCTTTGAGGGCCTTCTGAAAATCCCATCTTATTTTATAAAGTCCTTTATCTTGTGCATTTTGCAACCACAAACCTCTCTGATCACGCCTACTCATTAAATTGATCGGTAAAAACTATGAGCACATGTGAAAGCTAAATCAAACTGTGATTTCACCATGATAAACATGGCAAACAGAAAATGCCAAAGGGGAATAATCCATTTAGGCATGAAGCAGGAACATCAATATCCCCCAGTTCCGTGGTCCTCCTTAATGGTTATGAGATTTCATTACTTATATCGTTATTCACTCTTGAAAAGAATTCAAAAATTTGTAAAGGATACTGAGGACTTTGCTGTGTAGAAAATTCACCCATATTTTACCTCTTGATTTCCTCCTCTCACTCTTCTCCAAACTTAAAATTTCTGGTGGTTTTTGCTGTTAAATACATTCTATGGTTTCAATGATTTGGAAAAGTAAATGGGAGATTTAAAAAATTAAGTAGTTTAAATATTAATTTAATAACTATATTTTATTAAGTTTAGAATATTGAGTACTAGTCCCTCATACTTCATACAAAGAGAAGGGAAGAGTTACCCTAAGGGCATCTCATGATGGGGGACAACTATGATTATCAAAATAGTAAAATATCAAAATACTAATTATCTATAATTTATATATTTTTCTATAGGATGTGACTGGTAATTGACCCCTGGATATTAGAAACTGAGAGGACTTGTTACACAACTGATTTTCTTTCCTTATCACTACAAACTTGTTCCCTATAGTTTCTTTTGTAATGATTTATTCAGCAGTTATTAAAACATAAAAAAGAAAAGGACTTGTCATTCTTTCCTGAACTTTCACAAAAGGATGAAGAGATTTAAGTAAGAGAAAAAAAAATGAGATCCTGTATTCCTGTCTTATCAATATCAGAAACTCATCCTAATAAGGATTACTTCTACACTGACACCACAGATCTTCCTGTTTCTATAAAACTATTCACAAGTTGCATATATTTCCATATTTGATCTGCATTAATATTAAAATCCTCCTGAAGTTTCTGGAAAGATTTACATGTTTTATCATCAGATAAATCCTTTATTATCTTGTACCAAAAGTTCATTCTTCTTTAAAATGCAATAAATATTTAATTTGAACAAACAAAGCAAAAGCAATTAAGGAAAAGAGGTGCCCTAAGAAAAAAAGAAATCTTGAGATTGAATTCATAACTGCATTTGCTGTCTGCGTAAGAATATCTAGAGTCAATACCAAATAGAAAAAGTATTAAGCACCAAATATCATATGTAGAAGTCAGAAGAGATACCAGGGTATTGTCCTCGAGCATTACATTACCCATGCAGTGCTATATTGGATGGATGAGCAGCAGAGGAGACAGGATATTGCTGTGGTTGCTGGAGACAGAATGCAGGAGGCAGGTGGCACGACAGGACTGAATGGACAGCAAACCCTCTGGTAATGCTGACAATGGGAAGTGGTAAGCAAAACTCAGTATCTTTTGGATTTTGTTTCCCAGGAGCTAGAAGGTGTTGAAAGGTTTTATTTATTTACGGTCAATCCTTTGGAGTTGTAAATCTCAGAAGAAGTTGCTCAGCAGATCAGAGACTCCTCAAGAGCATCACACCTTGTGTTGCTTCAGCACTTCACATTCACCTCCCAAGAAGTGTGCAGCGGGTTGCATGGAAAGAGGCATTAACAAGAGAACAGGGGGAAGAGAGGAGGAACAACAAACTCTTCTTTCATTTGTACATACTACAAGAAAAGAGTGAAATAAATTAGAAGGGAGATAATTTTAAAAGCGTTGGACTTGTGTCTGAGGCAAATTTCATTGTCTTTAAATGTAGCCTAGATCTCAACTACTATTTCACTCAGAATATACACAGCAAATGCTGCTGGTGTCACTCCTGATCCTCCCAAGCAGTTTACTTCTACAGTAAAAAAAAAAAAAAAAAGATTTCATCTTTATCTTATTTGGCTATCTCTCTTTTCATCCCTGCTGTGGCTTGCAATCCCCATCTCTGTGCCATCTGTCAGTGAGACAGGCCAGGGAAATACAGAACCACTGGTACTTATAGCGCTTGAAACTCCTGGATAAATCATTAGAGAACATGCTATAGGGAACAACTTCACAATGACAAGGAAATAAAATCAATTTTATAATAAGTCCTCTCAAATTCTTGTTTCCATAGGGTCAATCCTCAGCCATTCCCATAGAAAACTCTACCCAAGAGGGAGGGAAAGAGAAAAATTGTCTGAGTTTTCCCTCTGAGAACATTTGACTTCTTCCTTGTAAGTGTGGGAATTTGCTCTCCATGTTCTATGGAGCAATGGGGAGGGGATTAGTCTACAACTCCGTTAAATTTTCCCTGAGCCAGACTGCACAGGGGCTGTGCAATCTCTAGCTCTTTTCTAAATGCTAGTTTTCTCAAAAGGCCTCCTGTTACACTTGAAATATAGGACAGATGTTACCACTTTAGCTGTAGACCCACCCAGAGACAGAGGAGTGAGGTGGTGCCTTGGGGTCCACAAATATTCTACTTCATAAACCATACCAAAAAAAAAAAAAAAAAAAAAAAAAAAAAAAAGAGGGGAGAGAGAGAGGGGGTTTTTCAAGTGAAGATGATATGAAAAAAATAGGTTTTCTATTGGCATTGTTACTTTAGAGGGGAGTTGAAAGTTTCCCATTCTCCAGCATTCAAAATAGCACTAAATTATTGCTGTATCATGCAGGACAACGCTGAGCTTTAATACAGATCTTTTTCTCGTATAAAAAGACACCAAGCAACTGTGTTTCTAGGATTGCAATCTACAGAACACATAATCTTTAACCTGTCGCAAGCCTTCCTTGCTCTCAGAGTTTGTTTCATGTGATATCCTTCTTCTGTCCTTTCCATTTCAGAGTAAGCTCTTTTACCTCCCCCCACTCCACTAAAATGCTGATGTGCAGCTAAAAGTAAGGGGTAGTCACTGATGTTGTCATATCTATGGAAACACTGTGCAGATGACCCACCATGCTGACAACCTGAAGACAGCTTCTTTGATCTGGTACTTGCATTTCCTCCTCCTTTGCCACTTCCTGAAAGTCCAAGTGGGCATGTCCATGTGTCATTCTCTGTGTGTGACACTGGTTTTCAGGATCTTTTTCTATGTGCAAATAGTTTTGACTGAGGTCATTGAGTTCTGTTTTGAAGACCCTAGGATTAATTTTTCCTTTCATACCTGCAAAGAAGGCAAAGTTCCATATCAGTATCATTCATCAAATCTGTGATTTCTTGAAGGTAAAATGGTGGGTATGAATCTTATTACCACAGTGGTTCCCTTGAGCCTCTGTGGTGGAAAAGAAGGGCATCAAACCATATATGAATAATTGCTGTGGTCTTTGAGGTCCTTCTGTTCTACTCATATAAATGGAGTATCAGCAAAAATTATTATCAGGTCAGGTAGCTCTAAGGGTGAGATCCTCAGCAGATGTGAATCAGTATCACTCTAATAAAAAAAATTTTAAAGAGGTGACCATTAATGCCACTTTGAGATTTGGATTTAAGAATCATTTATCTTACTGTGCTCATCTGAATTTATGAGGAACCTGCACTTAAAAATTAAATTGCATCTCAGAGCCAGGAAAAAGAATCGGCTTTACATGAACAATTAAATGTGACAGAATTGTACCAAACAAAATTCAGGGCTCTTGAATTGCTAGGTAATTTATCTTAAAGAACATGCAAAAAGGTATTTCACTAGCATAAGAGGTTGTCTGGAGATAACATCAAAGCTAACACAATACTACTGCTGTTACCGTTCCAGAAAAAAAACTTTATCTGCAGTTAAAAAGATAAACTGGGCACATAAGAAAGGTAATCCAAAATCTGAAATTAAATAGTTTGCAATGTCCAGTTAAATTAAATGAGTAGTGGAACAACCTAAGAAAATACAGCATTCATTTAATGGCTATTAAATAGATGGCTATCAGTGCTTGTTATGATTATAAAATCACACTTCAGATGCTCACATCTCCCCAGTTTTCAACTCTTCAAGAGTTATAGCTCTGGCACTTCTCTATGGTACAAAAATACAGCACAGCTTCTTACAATTTCCTGAGACACTGCACCTGTAATATATTCATGCTAATTGCTCCAAACTCATGCATACAGATGACAAAAGAAGTTGAACGGCAATTCAGCTTTCTCATGCAAAGGAAACATAATTGTTTTATAATATGCTGTAAGTTTTAAACCTGCAGGTTAAGTATTCATTTAATTATTTAGGGAGAGGTTGCACTTCTACTCCTCTCCATGTAAAAGAGGCAGACTGCCTTGGTACCATGCCAAGGAGAAGGGTGAGGAGGAGCTCAGATTTTGAGTTTTCCTTCCTGTCTCTCTCCTTCCTGCATCTCTCCCCTTCCCCTTATTATGGATGCAGTATTGCTTCTACTGCCTCTGCTCATCCACTTGCCATTGATATTTTCAGAAACATGTTTGAACCAAATATGCTGATGAGCAACTAGAGGAAGAGGAGAAGAAACGTGTTTCCTGCACAGGCAAATGGTTTCAGCACAGGTATTAAAAATCTCTTAAATATGATCATTTACTAGTTAAGGAATTTTATTTCAGACCCTATCAGCAGAATGGCAGGAAAAAGAATTGTTTTGATACAAAGTCGAAAGTATTTTGGGTTTTTGATAAGAGAACTACTTACCTCCGCAGCAGCAGACATGGTAAGATGTATCAGTAGCTACCAAATATCTCCTTTGTCTCAAAACATTGAAGCCTGTGTTTTTCAAAATGGAAGAACCAATTGAAAGATTTACATCTGTATTTGTGTGCATGTATGATCCAGTAGTTGTACTATGTTGTCAGCACCACACAGAGTCATTAACTTTGTCTAAAGGTACTTGCTACATTAAAAAATCATCAAATGTTATGAACATGGCTTAAATTTTCAAAAGACTTTAAGTAATTCAAGGGTCCATTTTCCATTTGTACTCCCTAGATAGTAAAGAGACTTAACAGAATTAAGCTATGCAACACCTTCCTCATAGTCCTGATCCTACCTCTTACAATACACACAACTTTTTCCATGGATAGGCACATAAGTATGAGAGCAACAGAAACCTGCTGAGCAGGGTATGGATCAAACCAGTAAGAAATAAACTTCAGGTAAAAGGAACAGTGCTCATACATGTCCAGAGAGACAGCCTCTGTTTAGAGCCATTAAACTCCTAAATAATCTCAGCCATTTGTATGATACAAAACGCCAGATCTATATTTTTAAAGAGGTAGTGGCAGCCCAGAAGATGTGAGAGCTCTGGAGTTAGGTCACCCTGTGAGGGTGTGGAGAACAGGGTTCAACTGCTCCTTCTGCCCAAACCACAGCCTGAGCTTGAGTTCAAACCAGCACCCCAAGACAGAATCCCAACAGTCAGCTTTCTCTGGGGTGGGAAAATTCTCTCAGACATAAACACAAGAGCTTTTCCTCCTCATAGAAATAATTTGATATGCAAAGGACTGAGGTAAGAAAGAGTGTCTTTAACCCCAGCAACTAGGAAATGTATAAGATGGGTGTTCATATCTGATAGGTGTCACTGCTCCAGAGCAGGGATCTGAGCCTGGCTCTTCTGCCTTCCTTTAACTGTTACATTTACTTCGAGCGTGTGAGATCATGCTGGTAACATCAGGTCCCTAGCAAAGACAGTCCCATTTTGAAGGCTTCCAGGTTTTAGCCACAACAGTCCTTGAAGTAGATCTCAATATTTAGGTAAGTTTGGACAGCAAAATCTTGAGCATATGCAAAACTTAACATGCTAAACTAATAGTCAGGAGGTAAGTGACAGCTGAGGAGTAATTATTCCAATGGTACATGAATTCTGGGACAAGGTGATGCCTACATTCTGCAGCAGATTATGGTGACAGAAAAGCTCTGAGCTGACTTTCACAGTACATCCACAGAGTTCAGCACAGCACCATGCAGAGACAGTTGCACAGGTCTCAAAGGCAGCCCAGCCTTTTTGGTATGGCAGAACATGCATTATTAAATTCAATCCGTTTCTTAGCAGAGCTAATTAGTTCAGGTGCAGCTCAACGCTGCTATAATTATACTCCATCTGCTTCCAGAGCTAGCTAGTTTGGGTGCTGAGAGCTTGGAAATTTCTCTGCAGTACCCCTCATGGGAGGGGGCATGATACTAATATGTCCTTAGGTGTGAAAAGAGATGGATTGACACTTTGGTCTCTTTGATGATGCGAGCCTTAGCCATCTAAATCCTGCCGAGTTAAATCCTCTCAAGGGACAGATTTTTTAAGATGTTTAAATAGCTAAAGCCCTAGGTATGGCCCCAGTGAGATTTTTGAAAAATGCCTCACAGGCACTAAGTGTTTGTTGGTGGTAAATGACTCTGTATGGCAGCACACCAGCAAGAGCCCCACGTCAGACACCCGACCGAGGCAGGCTGTCGCAGGCAGCAGCCCACAGTGCACAACGGGCTCTTACCAAAACTTTGCTCTGCTCAAGTTGCCTCTGCTGCCTTGCAATCCAGTATGTAAATGCTAAGACTCATTTGGCTACACAGAGAATATCAAGCCTGTTTGCTTCTCAAGAAACAGATAGTGACAACTCAGATGAATGCTAATTTAGCACGCAGTATTTGCTCTCTTTAAAATGAAGCTTTGATCCAAAGACTACTGCCGTGAATGGACTATCTCTCCTCCATGTCAATTCGTATTGGATCAGGCCTTGAATATGTGGCATGAAGCAATTAGTATAAAATAGATTAGGCAACAACTTCCTTTATTCAGTTGTACAAGTTTTTTCAAGATGAACTGATTGCCCACATTTGTTTCATACAGGCAGCTAAATCATCAATACCAACAAGACTGGCATTAATCAACAGAATTACCTCCTCACTCTCACAGGCATTTAGCTTCATATCGCTTTACAAAGGCTGTCAGCGACCGTCTGTAGCTTCAAGTACAATACAGCAGTTCCACAGCATGTTTTTCCAGACACTGGAGTCATCCATATGCATATGGCCTGCAAGCTTTTCAGCAGCACTCTCAAATGAGAACATTTTCAGTGACCACATGAACCCTGCAGCATGTTCTCCCCCCCATCTGCTTTGTTTTACCACCCATCACTACACTTTGATAGCATATATATGTACCTGTGGATACACACGTGTCCAGAGAGTGTGTTCTGCTTCCATGTGTGCTCTGCAGGTGTGCCTGACACCTCCATTTAACAGGATGGCATCTGTGTGAGCATCTGTGTCACTGCATTATTACTTTGATACACCACACTGCTGCCAGTGCCAGCTCTCCTGGTACGGTTCTCTCAGCCTCTGCTTGCTTTCTGCTTTCCAGGGGCACTGACTAAGGCTGCTGAGATTGTTAGATATTGATTGAAAGTCAACTAGTTGCTACTTATTTAACCAATATGCAGACATTACTTTGTGAAATTATTTTAGAAAATGACAAAGGGAGCTGCCCCACATCACCGGCTCTCAGGAGAACTCTGCATTTCTGCTCTGGTTCAGTTATGGCTGTCTCACTGCCAAGCTGCTCTCTCAGAGTGCAGACAGCCTCCTATGCCTTTTCAGACATTAAATAATCACTTGTTATATATAAAGGTTGCTGCATATTACTTGTGTATATTCAGTGAATTCAGCCTTGCTATCCTATCTCTCACACTGCACTGCAGTTTTGGACCATGTGAATGGAATGCTGTGAGAGGTGGCACCCAAAATGCCCAGCCCTGTGCCTCAACCCCACAGCCATCCCCACCAGTACCCTTTGCCACCCCACAGTGCCTGGCTTGCATGTTCTAAGGAACTCTGACACACTCCATTCAATGGCAGCAGGCTGCCACAAGGCAGATCAGACTGAAAGGCAGTAATTAGTGACTGAGGTGGTAAAGAGCTGGTATAAGGGAATTTTTGCCCATTTCTGTGCAAGGCTAGCAGTTTAACTCAAAGCGACCCCTGCAGTGGTTTAGGTTGTTAAAGCCTGACTGTGCTGAAAAGAGGGAGGACTTGCAGGCAGTCACGGCAGAGAGGCATTTTGAGAAGCTATCTCCACTCAGTCACCTCATCTAAGCTGAGAAGTCTGTGAGTGACTCAAGCCTGTGCAGTGTAAATTCGAGCAGGTTAGTTAAAACCACTGACAATTAAAAATAACCTCCCTGATTTTGCACTGAGCAGTGGACAAAATGCTAAAGCTCAGCTGAGAACCAGAACCTCAGTACTGAAAGTCACGACATGGCTATGAGATGAGCTGGATGCAATAAAAAGGGATCAGGGAGTTCTCAGGCCTGAAGCTCAGCATTAAGGTGTGGGCCAAAACAAAACTCTCTTAGACATGACCATAAGTCATTCAAGAAGTCTCATGAGCCTCACAGACTGCAGCCCCCCTGATGACCAACAGGTCAAAGGCAAATGCAGCAGAAGCAAAAGGAGTTCTCCAGAAGTCAGAATTAATTTTTTCTTTACCTTTTTTCCTTGATTCTTCCTCTGCTTCTTTACCATTTTGTAACCTTCTCTCTGTGCAAAGAGAAACGTTGCCATTCCAGTGTATGCTTTAGCTTTAAATTTCAAACTTTCAATTTTGATTTTCCAGTTCTCATTAATATGTTACAGATGACTTATTTTATTAATTGCCATCTATTTTACTAGTTAATTTATTTTTCTGGGAAATAAATACTTTCCTGACCTGTTCCAGTCTTGTACTAATGCTTAGCCAAATATCTTAAGGCAGTGAAGGAAAAAACAAACAGCTGAACATCTGCTGAAAAGGTTGCAAGGGTGAATAATCTTTAATAAGTTCTAATGAGATTCCAGAAATATACTGCATAAGGAGCAATGCACAGATACGAGTTCTTAAACCCTTACTTGTAAGAGCATACTGCTCTTACTACTTCACTCACAGGCAGGAGTAAATTGAGATGCAGTATATGTTGCCAGATACTTTTTAAATGCACCCTACAAGGACATATCTTTTTCTTCAAGCAACCACTAATTGTGCTCAACACCTCCCCTGCTTTTATGCTTTACTGGTGCCACTCGCATCAGGAAGACTGGAAGGAGTCCCTTATCAGAGCTGAAGCTCTCCATCACTTTGGTGTACCTCTTGTCTGTCCCAGAGCTCCACAGAGGCAAACTGAGCAAGCACACACAGGGGCTCACCTGCAACCTGCACCAAAGATTCCTTGGTGATGCAGGACAGCACTGCCCCTGAAACTGAGCAGTAGAACAACAGGCTCAGAAGTTAAGGAAGGCATCTCGTAGCTGTACAGGTGTAGAAAGAAGTGTTGCTACTATTCCTCAACTTATTGGACAAAGCAGTAGCATGGAGGTTGCTGAAAAGTGTACCCTTCTCTTTGTCTTGCACTTCAATTTCTCCTCTTTGTGCTGCCCTCAGTTCAGCCACGTACACCTACCTGTCATGCTCAGGCAGAGCATATAAGTAAATGCACACAAGGAAAGTCAATAGAGTTTTACTCACTCACAATTGAAGTGAATTTAGCCATAAATCAATAATGAAAAGCAAAATGTTCCCTACGTGCCTGTTCTTGCCGCTGTCCTTCATCTGAAGAGTTCAGCCCCACTTAGAGAATCAATGTATCAATAGAGAGTAAACTGTGTTTTCAATAAAACTGAAGATGTGAGCAGATTCAGCATTGTATGATTATTAATTTCCAAAGTTAGACACAAGCTTTTAACAGTTTCCACTAAATCTCCAAATGAAATTGAAGCACTTGGATAATCATCAAAAAATACTGCATTAAAATACTCTCCTCCATCCCTCTCCATGTGCAGAAGCAACTTGGCATATTCCTAAGGCAAGAAAGGATACACTCTTGACTGAAAGCAATGGTGCTTCACTGCCTCTTATTTCTGGGATAGCCCTAAGCTCATTCTGCCACCTTGTGTGATCAACATATAATACAGCAGTCTCATTTTCAGGTCCATATTTCTTATTCCACTCCATTAGGTCTCGCCTCATATTTAGTACTCCTCAAAGCCAAGAGTCTGTTAAACAATGTGCAGATAACCACTCATCTCTGATATTCTAATATGGACTGTCAGGATGAAGCAAAATTAATGTTTCATTCATACTCCACCTCTCAAAAAGCCACTTAGTTTTATTAGAGCAGTGAATAATTTTTATTAATTATAAGAAAGAATGTACATTCTGTTAACTTATTGTTAGACTGTGGTTCTCTTGAACTTCATTGAAATTATTTGCTAAATAATGCCTATGAATATTTTTAGCTGGTATTATCCATCCAAAGCAATTTTTTGAAAACAAAAATTCAGGTTTTTTTAAAAAAACCTTGAGCTGTGTGACTAGCTACTCCTTATCTTATGGCCTATTATTTCACCTTTATATAAATAGTTTCTTTACATTTAACCTGACTGGAAAACTGTAACTGTCAGAAAAACATTTGACTTTCAGTATAAAATGTCTGTTGAAAGCAAATACAAAGGTAGTCCTTCAGAAAGTGTACCCACTGTTTTCTCGATGTTTCTAATTTCTGCTGCTGCGTTCAGTCGTGACATTATGAAGAAAAAAGTTTTTTTAAAAATTCACCTTAGCCTTTAATGAAAAACCCCAGTTAAAGCCTGTAGGATAAAAGTCTTTGTTTTGATTAGCTGAATGAATTCAAATATCTTGTTCTGGAAACAGGCAAAGCATTCCTCAAGTTCATCTACAAAAACTATCTGAAGCTTTAGTTCAGACTACCATGAGAGGCTCTGCAAGGGATTCAGACACCCAGGAACAGCTGCTGGTACAATGCAAAAATCAGTAACACTACATGAAGCTGTTACCTATGGATGTCATCTCTCTTCTGAACACCAGCAAATGCCCATGTGCATCGTAGGTATTGAAACATAAATGTGACACCAGCTGCCAGTGTAGAGGGACACTTCACCCTGCTCACAGAAAGGCACTCAGCACATCCAGTTTTTAAACGCCTGTGAGCCTGTGTGTGCTGATCAGCTGTTAAACAAAGGTGATAGAAGGTAGGAGGCAGAGAAAACAATTATCAAAAGCTCCTTCTAAATCCTACAAATGCAGATGTTGACATCTTTTATAGCCTTATGCTTTACAGATATAGAACTACATTTCTTATCAAAGTGAACTATGACTCAGACTTAATTAACCAGAGCTGCAGCGCCTACAAGATCTATGCTAAAAGCACAGTGAATGCAGTCAAAGCAAAATTCATTCCTGTAGTCTGGTGTTAATGCCTTTTACACAGGGAAATAATTATAGCTAAAAGCTGATGTTTTCACTTCATACTTATGGAATACAATTCTTCTTACAGAATCTTATCATCACCTTAACTTGTGGCTGTGGTCAGAAAACTGTTTATGTTAACATCATACCATTTTACTCACCATATATTCTGCAAGTAATCAAATCACAGGGCTGATCTCCAGTCCTTCTGTGAGGAGAAATAATAGAGGCAGAAAGATTCACAGAGATTTTAATAAGAACCAGGCAAAATATGTCTACAAGATGCAAACAAAAAAATATGCAATTTGCACGTCAGAGACAGCTTTAGTAAATTTGGAATTTGGCAAAAAATCTTCAGGCCACACAAACACACCGCCCCCACAATTAATAATGAAGTATCAAAATTTCAGAAAAATT
>VZTT01013160.1:26663-44007 GCA_013400855.1 Buphagus erythrorhynchus | reverse complement strand
TTAAACTTGGTTATAGTGTGAATTTATCTGGATGATTGTACCTTTGCTGGTATAGAGTTTTATTTTCAGCCTAATTTTGTTTGTTGGTTTTCAGCCTGGCACAACTAATTAAAAAGTCTGGTGAATATAACAGAACCAGCAAGTCCAACTGTCAGCTGAAGTGAACTATCAAATAACTGCCATATGATAACAGTTGTGTAAATTTGACTTGATTTGCCTCTGAAGCAGTTTATGCCAAAAATACTTTAACACAGGCACATACCGACCATTTTTATCAAGCCCACAAGCAATTTATCCTCAATTCTTAGTGGAGGAAAACTATTTGGAATGAATAGGAAGCTTTGCTCAATAAAGAGTCTCGTTTTGGCTGCCAAACCAGACAGCTCCAGAATCAAATTTTTTACACTGAATATAATATATTATCATATTCTTCTACTACTGATATCAGTAATATTAAGGATAACCCCTAATTTCCTTCTTTTTTATTAGGAGTAGGGAATATTTGTAATTGTTTTACACAGGTAGAAACTTGAGGTCATGCATGAACTCTTGGGCCAAAATTCTCATTTAAGAGAAAAAGGTTCTAAATTTTTTTCAAGTGACATTTCCATGTGTCTCTCAGAATACTTGATTCCTAGTAAGGGAAAACATTTTTTAATGAAACAGAATGAGTATCATCATAAAATTGGTACATTTTTTTCCTGGAAGCTAAAAAACTACACACAAAGTAACACATGATCATTAATGAAAAAAGTCAATTTGTGTCCCTAATGCCAGACTTCTTGTTTGACTGCAAAGAGGGAGAAATCTGGCATATTAAAAGAAGCTGTTTATTGAAAAATATTAAATTATACTAGAAGTTTCATTTTCATACATTGTACAATTTTATAATCCTAGCAAAGCAAAGAAAAAATGTGTTTATACCATTTTGAGTCCTTATGGTGAAAGAAAGAAGCAGGGATGGTTTGGCAGATATTTTAGATTGTTTGCTTTAAAGTTGGGTTTTGAGCTTGTTTTTAACTGGGAACCATAATGAATAAGAAACAGTTGTTTCTCTGTGTCTTTTCCTGGAGGATCCCTTTGTCTCAAGAGGACTAGAAAAGAATCTTTCACAAAGATTTTCTCTCAGTTGTGGTATTGCTGATGTCAAGCATGCAAAAAACCATGAGTCAGCACTCCAAAAGTCACGAGACTGCATTAAAAAAAAAAAAAAAGGTGATCTTTTAAAATATCTATTTGGTTCTCCTGTTTAAGCCTTTGTGGTAAACTGATGGTACATTTTTATACATTTTCTGCAAATTAAAATCTTATTTTTCAAAACAAAAGAAGAAAAAAGAAGAAACAGCTGAATTTTCTCAAAAGCTTGGAGGTCTCCCAGAAATGGGGTTCTGAAGAACATCTGAAGCATTACAAACATTGCAATATAATTGCAGGTGTTGGAAATGAGGCATTTGTTTGTAAGAACTTTGATCTAAATTTTAGTCAATAAAAACAATTGGTAAAAAACCTGATTGATGGAAAAACAGAGAAACCTTCCTCTGCATCTCAGAAGCTCAGGCTGCTGTAGTACCTTTTATTCTGCAGTCTTTCCAACACAAATCCAGAAGAATAGGCCTCATGTCTTTAAGGTTAAATAAAAGCCATATAGACATCTGATTACCAGACAGAAGATACAGTCAGATAATGACAAATAACACTTTGATTTTGTTAAGAAAGGAATAGGCAAAGTAGTGCAGATGCTGCTGGTACATAGATATAAGACCTTTACCACAGTTTAAAAGACAAAGACTATTTGAATCTAAGAATATGGTTTCTGGCCAGAAAAAGCTACAATTATTTTTAAAAATGTCACCTCATTCACATTCAGTGATCAGAGAAAATGGAAACATTTTAAGGAGTAATTGTAAACATCTGCTAAAGAAAAAGCGAAAACATGACTAAGACAGAAATGAGCTGCCAACATAAAGTATTGTGTGAACAAATCCACCGGAAAAACACCAGGTCTGTGGATGGATTCTATCTGGAATGTGAAAAAAAATTGATGACCATAAAAAAGACTAGAATGCACCTAAAGATATTTTACTCTGAGTCAGTCTGGCCCTCTACGCAAATATCGAGGAATGTGGCTCCACTTGTGTTTCTGCAGCAGCTTTGGCCCCTGCTGCTTCTCCTGCCCTCTTCCAAGAGAAGCATTTGCACAGGCACAGGGAATTGGACTCAAACTGATCTAACAACTTTTTTCTTTCTTTTTTAGCTGGATCAGTGAAGAAAAAGTCAGTGGTGGTGCAGATGGTGATGACAGCTCATACAGAAATGCTGCTAGATTTCTGACCATTGCCTCGAAATACTGATTTCAAACTGCAGTGCTATAATGACAGCATAAATGAAGGTAAATCAGATCCTTATGGTTTTTAGAAAATGCTCTCTAAGGCATCTATAGATCTGTATCTCAGCACAGCATTTAAATGTGTTGAGCAACTTGCAGGGTCCAGGGAAGATTTGTAAGATCTGTTGTCTCCAGCATGGAGCAACAGAATGACAGAGTTAACACAGAAGAGAAAGTAAAGGTGTGAAACACCCAATTTTCCAGGTATAACTGTGTCAGTTACAGATGAACAACTCAATATAGAGATATAATACACTATGATCTCTGGCACAAGTGAGCATGTGCACATTTTCTAAAATACAGCAGGTAGCCTGCATTGGCTCAAGTCATCTTTCCTAATGCCAAACATTACGTCTAAAAGCAGCTGTTCTGATTGAAAATGTTTTATCACCATCCTTTGGTAGAAGCTTGTAACTCCTGCAGTTCTACTGGCTGATCAGTTCATTTGAACTATTCCTAATCTATCCCTCTGTGCACTGGAGGGAAATCAGGCAGGTTACAGGTGGCCCTGGGCAGGCAGGCTGTGCTGGGCTGGAAGGGCAATGAGCACAGTGCCTTGGGCTTGCACTGCCTTCCTGTGCTGCAGCTTTCCTTGCCCAGTGTCTGATCCAATAACTGATATTTAGCCACCTTCTCTTTTCTTCCCCTTTCATTTTGGTTTTTGGCTTTTTGTTTCTTTTTTTTTTTTTTTTTAACTGAAATAACCTGTAGTTTGAATTAACCACATTGCCATAGGAATGTCTGCCCTTCTTCAGCATGGTGGGCAACACTGGGTGAACAACACCTGCTGCCAAGGTGGGTGTGATTCTTTGCTTGAGCAGCAATGCTAGCTGGAGTAAAAGGCAAACAATCAATTTTAAAAAAATAAGCCTACAGTCTTCAGAGCTGACCAGAATATAGAATGTGAATAAGGACTTCTGGGAAGTGGTAGTTTCAGGAGAAGAGTCCTAGAGACTTTGCCGATTAGGTCTCTACAAAAACCTCTGAAATTATTAGAACATCAAAGTAGCTTGATGGCCATGATTTTTTCTAGTTCATACTCAGGCTGAATTACAGGAGACTGGAACCCTGAAGCAAGACTGTTTGTGTTATTTAATATAATGTGTATGATGTGCTTTTAATATGTATGTAGGTGGTGTTTGTGGAGTTTTATCTTTCCTGCTCAATATCTAGAAATGAGGTGTGTGGAGAAATGATGGGTTAATGCAGATTGCCTGCATTTGGGTAACAATTGAGCCTGTGCTCTGTAAATGCAGTGTAAAGACCAGTTTCTTTAAATTCCTGAGCAATCAATGCTAAATGCTCATGAAAATCGTCTTTTTAAAGGAATTTTCTTGGAATATGGCACATGATTTCAGAAGATCTATGATAAGTCTTTTTGAAGAAAGTATTTGAAATATTTAATGAGTACTTTCGAGCTGCATTTTTTGGCAGTTTGGTGATGGAGAACTGGCCACTGATTTAGCCTATGGCCAGGAAGACTGTAACAGTATTTATATAATGAATCAGTAAAGAACAAGCTTCTGACGTCTTCACAATGCACTGCAAGCTAATATTTTCAGAGAAAGATATTTCATTCTTTTTTATCTGGGCTGAAGAACACAAAATGAACCCTCTTTCCAAGCTCTGGAATCCCCACTATTGATAGTAGTTGATTTTGCATAAAGATTACAGGTAAAATTAACATTTTGCTTGTCTTTAAGGAAATTAGAACTTCCAGAGGTGTGTGAGGCTAGAAAATCTGTTTAAACTGGGATTATCATCCTGAATGCTTGTAGACAATAGGAAAGGAAATAGTGCTCAAACCTATCATTATAACTGGTACCAGCCCTCCAGGGTCATGGTGTGCTGCCTTCATCAAAGCCATAGGTCACAAGCCATGGAGTCTGTGGTGCTTTCAGCCTGGCTTTATCCTCCTGGTACAGAATCAAAATAGTTTGATGAAATTATAGGAAGTATTGAAGTGGTCTAAAGTCACCCTGCTGATTCAAAATTTAAGAAATTTTGACTTTTTGCTTGAAGGCTTTACGTGTGTCTAGAAACTAACTTTCCAACATCTAATTTTAATCCTTTTTAAGTATTACTCATCACTTTAATCATAAGAAGGAAAATCATAGAGCTGTCAAAAACACGTATACAGTATGCTTTTACTGTTTTCATTGTCACTGTAAGCCTATGACTAAGAATTAGTGATCATACCTAGTGAGGAAGCATTGGGCATGGCAGACCTATTGTCAACAGTCATGGTACCAGAGCTGCCTAAAGATGTCCTTGTTTTCCTGCTGAGTCAATTATACCAGTCTAAAACTTTGTGCACTGCTCTGCCTCTTCCTGGTATATTTGATCATAATACATAAAATGGCAGAAACTAGAAAAAGAAACTTCATAAGTATGAAGGTTAAAATTTTCCCATGGTCTTTGTATTTTGAGTGTAACATGTGTCAAACATGATTACAGGCTTTTTTCTCAACTTACAAATATTTGCATTGCAGAAGCTGATTTAAAGAAAAAGGAGTAGTTAAATACAAGTTGAATTTGTTGGTGCTATTGTGTGCTTCTCCATTGTCTCCCCACTTTGAGTGCTGCTCTTATCAGATGGAAACCAGAAGAATGTTGGTTTTAATTGCTGATTGTAAATGTGACAACCTGTACTTTCAGCAGTGGTGTTTGTTAGCTTTAGGGAACAGAGCTACAGAGATGTTAGAGGACAAAATAAGTTACCTGTATTTCTGCATGGACTTCACTGGCAGTCTCAGACACTGCCTGAAGGTACAACTTTTTCAGTTTTTGATCATTAAATGTATCTCTGCTTTATGAGCCAACTACTTTCACAAAACCAAAATGAATCTGGAATATCTGTGTGCATCAGTGCTGTTGTTCAGATATACACTAGCCCAGTTAATGTGGAATTGTGCCTGCTGGACAGAGCTGTTCCTAGGACATTGCCACCTTTTAGATACAGTTTAGGAACAGTTTAGGGACTCAACTCAGTGCAGATTATATGCTGACTTCATATGCAGACACTTTGCTGAAAATATACAAAATTAATGAGATGGAAATTTTTTTCTTTGAGGCCATGATGCACTTTTTTCCAGTAGAAGGGAAACGGAACCCTTCAGCTCTGAAGAGTCAGAATGACATTAGTCTTTGTTACTGGCTCAAAAATCTTGGAAGTAGAAAAAGTGACACCAGTATACAACATTTTATTTTCAGTACTGCAACATAGTTCGTGTCTGAAGAAACAGATTTTGATTTTTCTTTTATTATCTTGGTTCATCTGCACTGGACTGCAGACAGAGTTAATTCAAATAAGTGTCACTACCTTGCTTTCCAGCTGCCCAGTAACTACCACAGCATCTCCTTTGTCCTGACAATCTTTTGCCAGTTTCAGTGGGCAGTTTTAGTTCACGTGAGGAGAAGGGATTGAGGTTTTCTACTCTGAGCTCTTTACAGAGTGCTAAAATCCTGCATGATTCTCACCATCACCACAACAGTGAATGTGAAAGCCCATCAGTCAGCACAGGGCTGTGCATGGAACCTCAGCATCTTCCCAAGGGTTCTCCAGATGCACATGGCACTCCCAAGGTTTCTGGTGCTCCTGTTATTGCTGTTCAGCTGTAGCATACTCATGACACAGATATCAATGGCTTGAACTCACCACTCTGCTTTTGCTTTAGAAAAACAGATAAAGGAAAATGACATTTCACAAACAAAGCTGACATCCAGCTGCAGAAAGACTCAAAAAGCATCCTTAGGTTTGCTTAGGAACAAGACTAAGACTAGAGTTTGACTGTATCCTGATGCAACTACAGTTGTTTGTTTGGGGGTTAATTTTAGTTTGTTTTGGTTCAATTGTTGTTGGTTTGGGGGATTTTTAACAGTTAACTTTAAGGGGAAATAATTATAAAAGGTCTACATGTTTACTTTTAAACACAGCATTTTTTCCACTCTGCCCCAAGTCTGACATTTTAATGACCTGCTTTGCTTTGGTTTTTACTGGCAGTGTATATTGAAGGAGTATTTTATGTACAGTTTTAACATTTGAACAACGCAGCTCCGTGTTCTGTTACTCTTTTATGTTGTGGATAATGTCTTTTAAGTTTTTATTTCTTTTAAGTGCTTACTAATTTGAGCCATTTTTTGCAAATGCCTTTTAGAAACTTTTAGATTAATTATCAGTAAGGGTTATTAATTTAAGAAGAGCAAGCAAAGTAAAGGCTGCATATATTTTCACTCAAATTACTATCCTAAATGACTCCATGGGGGGTTTCTTATAGGGGTCACTGAAAGGCAGAAAGGAATGTTTTTACTTCTTTGCTTTGTCACAAAAATTAGGTTACAAGGGCTATAAATGCAGGTAATACTTTTTATTACTAGATTTTCCTCTGTAATGAATATAACATTTCTTCTTTTCCGATACCCACTGAATGTCTTAGTACTTAGCATGTTTACTCTTACCTTTAACAAGCTCTAAAGTAATTCCCCTTTAAAAGTCTTGCAAGCAGATTTGGAGGCAAGAAAGAAACCCTGTATGGCAGGATCCCTGCTGGAGATGGAAGATTGGAGGGGGACACTGTCCTGCCAGCTGCCCATGAGCTCACTGATAACACCAGTCCTTGAGTAGCCGAGGTAGAGAGAAGTAAAAACTAAAACTGGAGAAGTCAGAAGTGGGAACCAGAAAGACCAGAATTTTTTTTTCAATGCAAAATACAAAATTGGTCACATATTTTCCTGCTATAAAACAAATCGCTCTGTGCCAGCAGTCTGCCAGAATTCAGAATTACACAGTTCTCTAGTTCCAAAGGAGACCTGGGCTCAGTATTGCTTTGAGATTTGGGCCCTGGAGTTAAGCTGGGGTGAGCAGCTCCCCTCGGTGGGGCTGTGCTGTGTCCCCAGTGGTGCCTGGGCTGGCAGGGCTCTCCCATCAGGACAATCCACCTCCTCCCAGCTGGGCCCTTCAGGAGGGCATTAATATTCTCTGAAAGGCAACCACTCATCTGCAGCTCTGTAGGGCCGACCTACTTTGATCTCAGCCTCAGAAACACAGGGATGGGGGATAAGAGTTCAAAGTATGAGAAGAAACTCAATATGCAAAGAATGTACCACATCTTAATAACTAATGAGAATTGCCTCCATTTGTTGCTAGTGTAAGGAAAAATAGTTTAATATCTTTATGGGATTAGGACTCCATGGTACTTTGCTAATGAGTGGCCAGAGCTATTAAGATTTTCCCTTTGTCTCCAGATAGGCTGGCAAACAAACATCAATAAACAATGGCGAGTCTCAGGCTGGCTACTAAGAGTTTGATCTGGTGAGCATTTGATTAACGTGGCTAACATGTTGAGTTATTTTTTTTGTAGACCCAGTAGAACAAATATATTATACAAAATTTCTATCTTTTCCTTACAAGAGACTTGAGGATTAAGGAAATTGCTGGTAATGAATGGCAGCTTTTTAACAAAGTTTATCACAAATGACACTGGATTGTGAAGTGTTCACTATTCAGGCAGCTGTGGACGAACAGGAGATTGAGAAAATTACCAGTGAGGACAAAACTCTCTATTTTTTACTGGTTTTCTCAGAACTGTGGAGATATCATTCACATGAACACTTAGCCTGCATAGCAATGGCAAATACCAGCAAATTTAGCTTTCATAAGTGTATTTGAGAAAGATTAGCACACACCATTCAGTTCAAGTTTTAGTTTTTAGGTTAGCTGCCTTTCATATTAATCAGCTTTGGTTTTTTCAGAGCTGCCTTTTCTGTGTAAGAGCAGTGGGTGAATGCAATGTTTAATAACCCCCTACATCCACTAATTCCTTTTCGTGTAGTTTTCAGAAAAAATTAGATTTCTATAATTAGAAGAAGAAATGTAGAAATTAATGTCATTTGTCCTTAAAGTCTGAGAAAAGTTTATGTTTCGAGGAATTGCATAGCCCTTGCAGAACCATTTACTGTTCCTCAAAAGCCTTTCTATTTATTTTCCCAGTTTCTATAAGTACAGTAGGATTTAAGATCAGGACAAGAAAGTTTTTCACTTGTTCAGCTGAGGTGCTAATTATCACAATGAAGTACAGCATACAAAGGACAGTGAGATATTTCGCATGCAAACTCTGATTTCCTGAGTGTGATGGCAGGGGTTATTAGCAAGGATTTTCATCAGGTCCCTGTTGAAACCTTGTTTCCTTAATTCACTTCTCCCAGCTGATAAACAGCCATGCCATATCTCTAGCATCAATCTGACTGCCCAGAAACGGGTTACTAAATTCTCTTACTCACACACAGGCATTTCATTTTCCTTTCAGAAAATGCTTGAGAAGTATCAGAGGTTTGTACAATAGAGGCCAAGCATGAAAAACTTGTCAGTCATGCCAACGTCACCCCATAAATGTCCCTAACAGCTCCTTCCTCTTTTCTATTTCGAGAGGAGAGTAGCTTTAATTAATTTATTGGTTGGCATCTGTTTAACAGGCATGTGTGTGATGGGTTTCTGAACACACCTAGTCTATTTTTTAATGTAACATCCAAAAAGATTTTGATCTTATTTTTAGCTTTAACCTTATAAAAATGTAACAGCACAAAGAATTCTTAGAGTGACTAAACTTTTTTTTTTTTTTTAATTTAAATCCCAGTTTCAAAGGAATTTAGCTATGACCTGGATTTTAATTTTCTTGGGGATTTCACTAATGCTTGAGGGGGGAAATCTGGTACATTTTCAGCATATTAAATACCTGTTTGTGTCAAAGTAGTCATTAGGTTTCTAACTGATTTGATTACAGTACAGTGTTATAGAAAAAGGTATATCTGGATATTTATCATCTTTAGTTATGCTATCCTTAGAATATGATTTCTGCATTTTCATTAGTGGGGCACACTACCTGAATATTGCTCAGTTTTGAAACCACTTAATTATCCTGTCATTGGTGCAACATTATTCAATTTTACATTAAAATTGTTTTCCTGGAGACCTAAGCTAGATTCAAATAAACTGTTCATTTTTGGCAACCAGGAAGAAATGGAGTCCTTGTAAAAATCAGACTTTGGAGTGAGGAAGTTGGCGATTTTTTTCATTAGTTTCATAGGGCTCATTGTTCCTATTCTGGAAACTTTATAGCTGCAATCACCTACGGCTAGAGTCTGATTTTTACTGAGGTGCTATAATAATTATACTAAGTACTTTCTGTTTGTTGCTGACAAACAACAATCCTTGAATGTCACTTAAGGAAAATAGAAACTTTTTTATTGTGGCTTCGTTTCCAAATCTTCATGATTTGAGTTCTCAGAAATAAGTGCAATATATTCATTAAATGAACCCAAATCAAACAAACAAACAAACAAGAAACCTACTCTGGGTTTTGCCTATAAGCAGTAGATCTCTCAAACTCCTAGGCTCACTCACAGAGATGTGATAAAATATTTTGCTAAGAAACTTAAGTATGACTTACTGAGAACTGAAGGTTGACAAGTTTAAATACTGTAATAGCAAAACAAACAAACAAAAACCTTTCAGTTCACTTGTGGATTAGTAGTTAATACTCTGAAATCCGCAGGCTATGGCTATCTGTGCTGTTATAATCCAAAAGAAGAACTCTACTTTTTCTGTTTTTTCAAAGGAAGATCTTAATCACCTCTTTGTAAGCCACCAAACCCCTTATTAAAAGTCTGGGCCCAATCCTCCCTTGAAAGCATGGCCCCAGCAAACTATGGGCTTTGATCCTAAATTGAGAACAACAGCTACTGAAGGTAACAGTTTGTGATTAAGGACTGCAAAATTTGGGCCACTGACATTAGTGAGACTGACTGCTCATGTGAGTAAAGAACAATTTCATAAGATTAAGGACCATTATTACGTTTGGTAGTTGTATTCTTATTAACTCTTCCTCATTATTTATTCAGCTTAAATAAGCTAAGCAATATTAATCGTTGTCAATACCAACATTTATCAGTGGTAACAAGAGTAAAAATGACTGCAGTAATTTTCTTTTTCTTTTTTAATTATTAAAACTTCTATTTATAGCATAAATACTATATACTGTAAAAACAGTAGATTAATGGTACAGTTGCTAGTCTTGCTCTTCAACATCATAATTTACTGACAATCTGAATAATTAAACATAGTTTTCTGTTAACATTACATTGTTCTCACAGACATACAAATTCTTTTCCTGCTGTTCTAAATGTGTCTCAGTAAGAGGGACCTGGAGTGTTGGGATCAGCACAGGGTGCTCCAGTGAAGAGGGAAGGAGATAATGGAACATTCTCCCACATGTACAATCAAGGGCAAAATTAATATAACATTAACAGCTGGGCTGTTCATTGAGCTCTACAACCAAACCAGAGTAAGAGCTGTTGTCCTAGGAGAATTCGGGTTGTCCCCATCCTTAGGAACTGGGGAGGTCCCTCAGGTGACCCAGAAGTTCTCTCTGTAAGGATGTGGGGAGAAGTGCTACCCTGGAAGCTTTGAGATGATAACTTTTCTTTTGTGGGGAGAGTGTCTGAACTGGATTGGTAACTGCAACTTCAGTTTACCTGCAGAATGAGGCATTGGGTCCTCTTTGACACTGAGGGACTAGAAATATCATTTGAACATTAAAAAAAAAAAGACAGACATTTAACTTGCTTTACCTGAACTTTGTAAAACCCTTGCAGTGGTACATCTCTGATTGCAGATTTTTGTGTTTGTCGCAAATAGGAAATGTTGAAAGAACCTGGAGCTTAACAGCTTAGCTCTTTCCTTTGAGAGGAAATAGAATTAGAACCTGCATGTGCTTGGCTTATACTTCATAATACATTTTATTATTACAATTATAAATTAGGCCCCTGGGCACAAAAATACAGCATAACTGAAAACATAACTAACCAAGGTAAATTGATGCCTTCCCTAATATATTTTACCATCACAGAATACTAGAGACTGCCTCTCACTCTGGGCCCTCCACTCTTAAGTGGGTCTGTTGGCACAGTATTACAGTGCTGTAACTGGTCTAGGGCTTGAATCTGAGCCACGCTTTGGTTTCCATCCATTCATCACAACTGGAGGCTCTTGAAGGCTTTTGGCCGACTTTCACCTTCTACAGGTGGTGAGAGGCCAGCTGCAGATGTGTTTGTTCTCATTAGCTGTGCAATAAGCCCTGAGCCTTTCAGTGCTAGTGATGGAAGAGAGATAATCTTGTGTGTGTGTGTGTGTGTGTGTGTGTGATTGCACATCCTTCCACACTGCTTTCAGTAGTGCTGGGACTCAGTGGTGCAGGAGTCAACCTTTGCCTACCATTCTCCATAGGATCACAGTCACAAAGCCTGTGATACTGATACAGTCCTGTTTTCTGGATATTATGCAGTTATCCAAATTTTACAAAATGGGAGTAGTAATACTACCCCACCAACTTGTGCCTGATGACTGCAATCATGAATGTTTCTGAGGACAGACAGTTATTTGAATCAAATTGGTTGTCTTCTTTGTAACTTCAGCTTATCTTGTGAAAATACTGTCAGAATAATATATGCTTCCTTTATAACCAAGAAGTTCTACTCTTGATCGATAGGACTTACTTTTCATTTGTCAGCTTAATGAATTATTAGTCTTCCAGGGTTTTTTAGTACCTTTCAGACTCTTTTTATGCAGCAGACAGCTGTGACAAGCTGAGATGGAAAACTAGCCTAAGCCCTGGTGCTAAATAGGGAGTGGTACTCTTAGATCTCACTGGGTGCTCCTTATTTATATAACTAAGGTGGAAGTACTTGGATTAATGCCAGCAGCTGGAGGCAGAAGGGATGCTGGAGAGTGCCCTGGTGCTTGAGCTGGACACTGACACAGTGACTATACCTGGGAATTCACTGCAGTGGAGCCCTGATGGGAGGCTCCAGGACTGGGAAGTACCTCCTTTGCAAGAGGAAAGGTTCCAGCAGCTCCAGCACCTTAGAGACTGGTGTCCCCAAGAGTTTCAGGGATGGGGTTTCAAAGCCAATGTATGTGACCTGTGTCCCTGCATGTCAGGGTTATTGCTACAAACCAACCTGTGCAGCTCTGGAGCTCCAGAGAAACTGGAGTTCATGGAGGCTGGGATTGGACCTTCTGGGTTGGGCTGCTATTCCAGTTGTGTGCAGCAACATGTATCATCAGAAAATCAGAAAATGCCAGTTCTTCTGTTCAGTTTTTCTGCCTTTGAGTGACAACATTAAGTGCTTTTGCATTGTTACCTCAGGATTTTATCAAAAAAGGTTTTTTTCCTTTGTATTTTGTTTTGTTTTTTGGGGTTTTTTTTGTGAGTTTACCATTACTTTGGGTGCAAATGAGGAAAATGAAGATTTCACATTCAGTAAGTTGATTATGTTCCATAAACATTAACTATGCATGTTAAAACTGTCCTAGGGCAACCCTGATGTGCACACATAGTGTTTTCATCTTTTCTATAAATATTTGTAGTAGACCATGCATTACAATAGAGCATTCCTCTCTTTTGGCTTTGCTCTTGAATTTTTTTAGCTTGTTAAACTTATTTGCACAGAAGGGGGAAGAAGTTTTCACGGAAAAGTTAAACTGCAGACATAACTCTGTTTGTAGATATGTTTGCATGTAGTAAATCTGCTGAAAATCTGTTTATGGATTTTGGTGAGAAGGCATTGTCTCCATTTTTATGAATATTATGAAATCTTTGGGGTTTTGTTTATCTATGTACAAAGTTCTGTGGGAAAAAAAAATGTGAGAATGGAAGGAAACATCAGAAGTAAAGAGTTTGCTTCAGTTCTACTATTGCACTCTAAATGTCATATTCATTTTCTTTCATTTCCTCAGTGAACATTTCCACCCAAGTTTGTATGCTACTATATTTCAAAACTTTTTTGCCAATAAAGGGAAGTCTTCTGGTGTCATTCATGTTTGAAATACTTTGCTGCTCCTGATATTCCAAAATGCCAGGGTGTGTTTCTGAGTGCCGTAGACTTTTGGAACAGACAGAAAAATTCTGTGAACCACAGAAAAAGATTGTCCAGTACTAGTGAAATAAAAATTTACAGGACTAAGGATTAATATTTTCAAATTCCTTCTAGTATATTACTTTATACCATAATATCATTTCTGGTTTTGTTCAAGTATTGGCTAAGCCAGCAGTCAGAGCACCCTAAACTGGGAGGTCCCAAATCTGGGCAGGCATTTTGGCAATGTGCTTTGACTGGATCCTAAGTACAATCCTGCTATTTGTTTACTAGTAAAACAACAAAAGTTCTTCAGTGAAAACAAACCAAAATTGTAATTGTTTTTAATCAGTGGCAGGTCTACTTAAAAGCTTAAAATGATTTGACATTTGCATAGGTCCCTTGCCCAACCCTAACTCCATGGCAGTCTTTGCAAAATAACTCAAATTTGACACACAAAATAGCATAAAATTTCCCTGGGTTATACCCTCTGTAAGGTTATGGCAATTTTGTACCTGGATTCAGATCTCTAATATATTTAATTGAGCTAAGTTCCAGAATGCTAACCTCTCTGTATTTTTAATAGCTATTATTGCATTTATTATGTGAAAAGTCTGTACATTTCAAACAAATGTTTTAGACATAAGCATAGGAAAGCTTTAGTTATGTATGGAGAATGTACTGTTGTAGTGTTCCTTTTTTTAAAGGAATAATTGAACATTACTGGTCTAGTATCACTGTCTTTTCATTTGTCTTTCATCACTGTGCCTTTCAATACCATTCATCTATGGACTAATGCAATGCCTGCCGAAGTCAATAGAAGTCATTCACTTGACATCAATGAACAATGAATCAGGCCCTTTAAAAAGAGGGAACTAGAGTTTGCAAGAGTTAAACAGAGCAGTGAGGAAAAACACTCTGAGGCAGGAACTGTGACTTCTCCTGTGTCCACACAGCACCTGGCACTTCCCTGACACTCAGAGCAGTGACAAAATGACCAATTCTCAGTCTCCACTGGTAGCTCTGACAAGGGAAGGCAGTTTTACCAGTCAACATCTGGATCGTTTTTCTGTGCAAAGCCTTAGCAGTTACCAATAATTGTAATACACAGTAAAAATCTGTTCAGATAGGTGTCATTGATGCAGATTTTGAAAATCTTCTTTTGTTTGATTGCCTCTGCCCAGTCTTTCCAAAGAACTCACCTTTCTATCAGTCCTTCTTTGTTCTGATTAAGTTGTAATCACTCCAAAGCAGATTCAGAAGCTCCCCCTCCTTCCCCCAAAGAGATGGTGTTTGCTTTATACCCAAATGTGACATTGCACACTGGTGCAATCGAAGGAGGCTGCAGTGATCAATTGAGGGCCCAATCAAAGCCTCACAGATAGGCAGCCCTTCGTCGCTGTTTGATATAAAAGGTGTTTTATTTCTCATCACTTTTTTGTCACTGAAAGAATGCTTCCTACGTGCAGATTAATTAAAGTGTAAACATTAAATATTGATTGATGCATTATCAGCATGGAGCAGTTGCTTCCACTCAGATTGATTCCTGCAGTGATTTATTGTCATATTTGTGGAGTCATTTCACTCGATAACAAAGAGAAATAACCTGCTCCCTCTACCTTTCAGGCTTGCTTTCTGGCACTTGCAGTGCACCTCCTCATCCTCAGTGACTCCCATTTTTTGTCTCCTAGAACTAATGCAGTGTCACCATATTTTCAGTAAAGAACCTTATCTCTTTTTATTTTGGTATTTGCATAGTAAATTATAGTTCAGTGAGAAGCTCACAGACCTGTGCTCTCAAATGGAACATCTCTGGTTAACACTTCCACCCTGTGCCCCACACAGCTGCTTTCCATGACCCTGCTCAGGCACAGCTTTGCAAGGACAATTTCAAATCATTCAAATTCACTCACTGCCAACTTGACAGAAAGGTGAACTTCCAAGAGAGTAACATTGTTCAGGTCAGTGCTACAGCTAAATTATCCAATTAGTTATTCTGAGTACGAGCATGGCCATACACTAGACTATCAATTTAAAGAATTTCAGGTTTTTACTCTCATTTTTGAAAAGAGGCCTCCATTCAATTCTTCTGGAGTATTTAAAATAAAGCAAAGTTTTGTGGGATGTTATTGAGCATCTGGATTAGAAATTTTTTTTTCAAAAATAGTGTTCATTCTCTGTAGTTTCCAGAAGTGGATTGAAATGAGACGGTATTCCAAACCCCTTTCTCTTCCCCCTAAAAGTCTTTAATGCTCTTATTGTGTGTTCATCTGTGTCAGGGATGGCGATTGCACAGCACCACATGTTGTGATATCTGCTGCACGCAGCCATCTGTGCCAAAAGAGGCTGTAGCCCTGAAGTCAGGTATTTGTTCCAGACTGCTGCAGTCCCTCCTTCTCCGTGTTTTCACCAAGCTGATGGTCACCCAGCATGTTTGCAGCCAGGAGCTGCCTGTACTGCCTGGAGCTACCTTCAGTGACCCAATCAGCTACAGGAGAAAACCATTTCTGGAATTGCTTTGTTCTGCAGTAACAAAACTTAATCTCTTACATACATGGCTTTCATTTACCACTCAGGGAATTAGACTACTCAAAGTATGCTGAAGTCAAATGTGTGAGCAAGACCACAAAAATATGTAATAGGCAACTGGTGATTTTGATTCAGTCAAGCAGCAAAACATTAACCTTTGGTCACAGTAGCAAGGAATGCTAAACTTGTGAATTTACTGCAGCAGATAATTTCACTCCTGTACCTGCAGGAGATCGTAGGAGTGGTTTCCTACACAAGGAGAGGCTGTGCCAAACTGGCTTTCTAAGAATGGTGTGCTATGATTTCTCTAAAGGGCTGTTGCAAGCATGGTGTGAGACTTCATTAAGATAGGTATGCACTTGTACTGCTGCCATCCTGCCCATCCCTGTCACTCCCAAGCACTTGCCCAACAGCACTTTTATTTAGGATGCTTTGATATTTTACAGATGTAACCAAACCTGGAGAAAACGCTGCTGTTCTAGGTACTTCCTCCTTATGCTTTTCCTACCAGATGCTCTTCCTGTCCTCCTGCTCTGTCGTTTTCCATTCCAAACCAAAATTCTTATTCCTTGCATCAGCCTGCTGATAACTGGGCAGTCACACCTGAATTTGACACTCCTGAAATTAAAAAAGCAAACAAACCAACCTTAAGGTATTGCAACAGTGTGCTCATCTGAGTCTCTTCAAAACAGTGCTCTGGCAAATCACTTTTCCCCTGATCTTCGTTTGCTGTTGCCCTTCCTACCCTCTGAACGCCTCTGCTGTCACTTTGTGTCACACTGTCACCCTGATTGAAGTTGTCAGCTCTGCCAGGGGAGGACCTTGCCTTCCTGTTTGTCCCTACCCAGCTGTGCAAACCAGCACTGCAGCAAATGCAGTGCCACGAGCCTCCTGCTTGCAAGACTGCTCTAAACAAAATCTGCAGTAAATTTGTAGATTATATTTGCACCTTTACACAACTTTTCAAAGATCCTAGTGCATTTTGTGAAGAAAATGTTCTTAAAGGTCTCTATTTTCAGATGAAAGCTTACATCAGTTATGAAAAGAAACTTTAGTAGTTTTCATATGACAGATAATTCTTTCAAATAATATTGAGCTGGAGTTGCATATCATCATTTAGATAGGGCCACACAAAAACAAATTAAGAGAGATCTCAGTTGCAAAGGGTCTGTTTTGCAGATCAAATGTGGACCTGAGAAACACGCAAAGAACTGTTTCCTCTGGGGATGTCAGAGCATCTTTGAAAAGAACTGGAAAGCTTCTGCTGGCTTCAGTGGGCCCAGGCTTTCCTGGGTGTCCTACAGAGGTGCTTACACTCACCTTGGGCTTGCACTGATTGTCACTGGCATGCAGCCACGGATGGCTCCCAGAAGGAATCAGCCTCAGGGAGGACACCAGCTTAGGAAGGGCTAAGGGCTGTGACTGATGTGGTGTCCCAGTGTAAGTTACCCCAAACTGGTGCTGGTGGCTGCAGGCACCTCCTCAGCTGTTTGTGTGATCTTTGTCATTCTCCAGTGG
>VZTT01013160.1:0-22511 GCA_013400855.1 Buphagus erythrorhynchus | reverse complement strand
GATCTCTACTTGAAGAATATTTGAGTTAACTTTTAATTTAGTATCTAGTTTTCAAACCCCACCATGTGAACTCTTATTAAAATAGTAATAATGACAGCAAGAGCTGAGGCCAAGAGATTTGTATTTAAGCAGTGAATAGGAGCTTCCAGAAAGCCTGCAGTAGTTTTGAAAAACATTCTATCCATAGTGACAGAAATGAAAATTATTTGGAAGTTACGAGCCAGGGAGTGATGCTGTATATCCTCTAGAAACTCTCTGGACTTCCACAGACTGCTTGGGAAAGTCAGCATCAGTTTTGGGAAACTGCATTCCCTCATGCCTTGTGATGTATTTCTGCAAACTGACTGTCAAGCAGAACAAGCTTTCCAGTGGTTCTGCATCTGTTCCTGCTCAGCCAAGGTGCCTCTGGGAATATATTTCCCCTTGCAGCAGCAGGTGGCGTTGAACAGCTCACGTTATTCTCACTTTCATAATCATTTTGTCTTACATGTAGTAAAAACTTCTCTCCCAAAAGAGAGAATCCACAAGAGAAATTCAACAAATTTTTATAGATATAGCAGACTTCCTACATGACTAAAGTAGGAGTAAGTTCTTCCAACTTTAATCACACCGAGAAATAAGACTGTAAATAATGTATTTAAGCGACAGCAAGAGCAGGTGTGGTAGAGTGATATCTTAATTGCATTTTATTTTCCTATCCACAAAAATCTCTTGAAACACCACAGAGTTCATGTTGTGATAAGGTCAAGTTATTGTGTGCCAGCTCATTCACTCTCCAGCAGATAGACAAACCTGAGCTGGTCTGTGGCATTCTTTCCACACTGCACCTCCACAGGCAAAGGGAATAGTTCTCCTCCCAAATACATTGTCAGTGTGTGTTCACAGAATGCAGGGCAGTGCTGCAGATTTACCCCATGGAAAGTGAGAGCAGAAGGAGAATCACCATCTTCTGAACTGTTCTGAAACTGCTTCCAAAAATCAAGGGGCATTGCAGAAGTCCAAATCACACCACCAAATAATTTCCTAGGTTTATTTTTAAAATATGACATGTACATAAACAAAAGTAATTATTTCTAGCTGCACATAGGTAACAGAAGTCTTTTACAAGCAAATACATCAGTTTATATAGTTAGTCTTTGCCCTAATTATGAGTATTTAAGGAACCCATCCATCTTTCTTTCATCAACAGTCAGTGATTTCCATTTGCATATCTAATAATTTATGGCATGTCCTGACCCCAAGCAGTAATTGAACCAATAGATCTTCAGCCTAGATTTACTCGTCTGGCTGCCACAGTAATGTAACTCTGCAGGAGTTTTGGATTACTCCAAATGCCATCTCCTCTTCTGAGAGGTTGACAGTCACAGGCAAAGTTTGACCTCCCAAATGTCAAGGCAAAAACTCCATTGCCTAATTTAGACTAACTAACTCTCCTTTTGGAATATTTCAGATAAAAACAAGTGGGCACAGTGATTACTCCAAACGTTACCCCAGGAAGATGGTCTTTAATGTAAGACTCTGTAATGATAAATGAATTCTCCTTGGAGTTTAAAACCATGTAAGAGCCTAAACCTTAAAGGGGGAAATCTATGTACCAGAGCTTGTAATTAGTAATGTAAAAATTAAGGAGAAAATAAAAAAAAAAAGAGAGAGAAACTGTTACATTAGAGAGGAATCTCATGATGAGCCAGACTGATGAGACTTGAGCTGAGAGATTTGGAAGGGGGAGATGGGGTGCTTTTCTGCCTCAAGCAAGCCATGGCACAGGCCAAAAACACCCAGCCAAGAGCCTGTGTTTCATCTTCTCAAAATGTGGTTTAGAAGCCAATTTCAAGGCAGTATTATATGCCTCAGTAAAGTGTTCTCAAAAGCTTTGAACAAGAAAAATGCCAGCAAACACACAGCCCTGCACTGTTGCAGTGTCTTTGCTGAATACTAACCATAGAGAGAATGCAGGCATGGAAGCTGTGGGTTTACAGCAGGTAAAACTTGGGAAACTCCCTCTGCTATTCAGACACTTGTGGCTGCGTGGGGCAGGTGCAGAGACTGCTCACACTGCTGCTGGTCCAAACCATGGACCAGATATTATGAAAAGGCTCTGGGTTTGAAATTTTGTAACCCTCATCTGTTGGCTGTTTTGTTTTTCTGGAAAGGAGCTCCATTGAATAAGGCCTGGCAGACACACAGAGCTGTGCTGTTGCTACTGACACGAGTCCCAAAACAACACATACAGGCTGTGAGAAAATGCTACTGTCTCACAACCGTGGGGCTAAAAAAAAAATAGGAGCAGCAAAGGTACAAACAAGGAAAATCTGACCCAGTGCCCAATTAATGGCATAAACAGTATTTATCTATTGATGATTAAGTGCTGCCCTTGCTCCTTGGTAGCGAAGTTCAGTGATGATAGACATCTTGGAAAACAGGTAGATAGACAGAAAGATAGATACCCTCACTGCTTCAGCCATCCATAACGTGCCATGTGCTGCCACCACTGCTTCAGCCTGACCAATTGCCTCAGTAACATGTTCCATCTTGTCTGATCAATACTAGCACTTCAGGAACTGCAGAGTTGCAGCTCTGCTAGCACAGGAAGAACCTCATCTTGCTTTCTTGTATAGAAGGAGTCACATAGAAGAAGAAAAACCATTAGCTATTCAAATACTTTCATTTAATTGCTTTCATTGACTTTTTTTTCTCTGATACCTTTTGTACCTGTTCTGCAAATACTTTAGAGCAAAAAGAAAAAACTGAAGTATCAGAAAACAAATGAACATTGGAAGACTTTAACAAGAAATCTGAGTTTGTTGCCCAGCCTCCTGTCCAAGCAATTACTGTGTGCCTCAGTTCTTTAGAATTAAGATGGGATTAATGACACCATTAAATCACCTGTTGTAAGGCTAAGGGTATTCATGTGATTAGCAGACCTACATGAGAATAAGATCCAGAGGCAGAATGCTGCTGTTTCCTCCTGAGCTTAGGAGCTGACTGAGATACTGAAGGATGAGATGATACAGAGGTGGAGGATCAAAAAGTCCATGTGCATTATGAGAATAACAGCACTGGAAGAAAAAAAAATCTTGTTTCTACCTCACAAAATCTTTCATTAACTGGCAAACAAGGACAGAGTAGAATAAAATGTTATTCTCCCTGCTGCTGTAAGAGTGAGTGTTCCTGGTTAAAAGTCTGGGAAAATAGCAAAAACCAGTGAAAGACAGAAATTGAGGCCTCTCTCTCGGCACCCTGAGGACATTCAGAATGATGGGGAATTTCTGTGTTGTCTTTGTGATCCTTGAAAGTCCTCCTTACTTCACTGTACACATCAATAGGAACTAAATCCTGTTTTTTTAAAGTGAAACAAAGTTCTGTTGAAATGATCTGCAAAAGTATAAGAAGAGACAAAATATTCCTTCCCTATAACTTGTTGATCTCCCACATTTCTGGTTTCTCTATTAACATTGGCCAGACACAATTTCTCTCTTTTTCTCATTTGTTTTTTCCTTTTCCTGCCAGGCTCCTTCAGCCATGCTTCTTTTCCAGGTGTAAGATGAAAGAAAGGTACAGATAGAGACTCAACCACCTAAGCAACATAAGGCTAAATATTTGTTCACTTGCTTAAGATGCAGCAAGTCCTGGAGGGCTCTCTGTTTACCCAAGAGGATTTCAGCACAGAGGCTTGCTCCAGAAAGGTATTTGTTTAGAAAAGAGAAAAATCCTGCAGATCAGTGTAATCTCTGTTACTCTAGGAATTACTGAGAGTGTAATGTGATGTGGGTGGGGTTTTTCTCCTTAGTAAAGCAGCAGCTCATGGGAAAGGCTAAGTGCTATAAAGTCTGCATTCTAGGAGAGTCAGAACCTCAACATCAAATGGAAGAAACTCTGAAGGTTGAGGCTTTTCAATTGATATTTTAAGCTGTTGCTGAGCAAAATTTTCATTTAAGTTAAAAGAATGGATTTGATCCTTCAGGCTTTTCCCTTATAAACTTCCAACTCGGACAGCAGCCACATGACAAGGTCAAAAGTCCATTATGTTCTTCAGGACAAATGCCTCTTCCAGAGAGAGGGGAGTAAAGACAACGGTGCTGAGAACTTAGTTGCTCATGAACAACTCTGAATTTTGCTCTACAGAGGGATCCTATTGAAGGATTTTCACCCCAGCTCGGGTTTTATCATGATGAGGATAGCACAGTATAACAGATGAAGCTAGTGCAAGAGGTGATACAAGAAAACCTACCTTTAAAAGGAGGATAAGATATAAGAAAGCTCAAGCAAATAATAAGTTTGTTTCAGGTTGAAAGTTAGTTTTTGTTTTTTCATCCCATTTTTCAGGTTAAAGTCAGTGAGCAAAAACCATGTGCATTTGGTGGACAGTTGTTCTGCAAAGATGACTGACAGAAGAAAGGCAAAAAATGCAAGCACAGCAGCATGGCACAGCAGAAACCAGCTCACTGGAGATGGGAAATGGACAGAACACTAGTAGTTACGCTTAATTTTATATTTTTGCCATTATTTTGTTCAGTAAAGATTAAAACAAAATCATTTGAACAATAGTACCAGTGAGACTGTGGTTTGCTATAAGATTTAAAGTATACCTTTGGATAATTTCAAGATTGTTTTCCATCTTTATTTCACTGAATTTGCCACACTGAAACTGAATCAAACCACTGATTAATCAGAAGTGTTTTATTCCTCATTCTAGATCTGTGCAGATCTAAGTTATAAACCACAAAAGCAGCAGAAAGTTGCACTTGTAAATATTTCAGAGAAAACTGCTGTTCTGCAGAACTTTATGCTGTTTTTTTCTGGTCCTATTGAGTGTTTTGCAGAAGCTCATTTGGGAAATGTATTCTTTGATTTTGGTAATCAATTGGTCAACATTTGACGTTTTGCTCAGACACACAGCTATTGTGAAGAGCAGTTCTTTCAAATATCCATTTGATTGTGTTTGTGATGCTTGCTTTATTCAACTCTGCTCCAGGCAAATTAAAATGTACTGCTATATAATAAGTGTGGGAAGGTTAACATTCACAATTTAGGGATAAAACATTTTGACAGTTCTATTCTACATTTGCATTTAAAAATCGTAATGCATTTGATTAGACCCTATGTTTATTGTAGGATCTCTTGTAGGCATTGCTACTGTGAGATTGTTACCTTTCAGGATTTGTTCTGGACTCTGTCTGTGGGGGAGCACAAAAGCCTGCTGGTTCCACAGGCATGTTATTTTGTGGTCCATGGCATGTCTCATTTTCTTTAATTTCTGATGGGGCTCCACCTGCACTGCTGCTGCTGTCTGAGATATTTTTGGTGTGCAGAGTTAGGCAGGTACATGTGCATTGTTCTGCCTTATAAGCTTGACGTGCTTTTCCCCTGGTCCCCAAACTTTCAGTTTCTGGGGCACAGTAGAATCCCCACGGGGACAGAGGCAGGCATTGTCTGGGCAGGGACAAGAGATGCTGCCAGCACAACCATGATCCTTGCTGGTGAACAGGTGATGCCCAAGCACAGCATGTGCACAGACAATGGGCAGCATTCTGAGCTCAGGAAAATGATCACTGACACAGGCTGATGTCTGGAGGATGGGTCACTAAAACTATCAGGATTAATTGCTCCTCTTTTATTTTATCCATCATCTTTCTGCATTAGGAATGTTCAGGGAGGATCCAAGTAACCTGATATAACATCTGCAACATTGTTATCACCAAGAAAACATTCATTCCTATAATAAGGTTGTCTCAGGATACCCTGTCCCAAGAGACCCTGTGTAAATTAGACCCTGTGTAAAGTGATAAAAAACCCCCAAAAACTAACAAACAGGCTGGCTAGATAGTTCAGACTTTTCAGAAGAACAGAAATAAAGAAAAAAAATTGTAGGGTTTACAGGAAAATGTATTTGAGCTGAAGTAAGGCCTTCTCCCCAGTCTTTTAGCCAATCTTTAGAGACTTGGTGTAATTATTAGATTTCCCTTGGGAAGGTTGTGGACTTAGGTGATACCAGAAATCTTGTGCAGTGAAGTCTCCAGGAACCCCTTTCTACATTATGCCCCATTACTCTGCCTCCAAAGTCCTGAAAACTCACACATCCTCAAACTGCTGTGAACTGTCATTTTCCATACCTTCCTTCACTTTTGGGAGCTGTTTCTTCTGACTCAGTAATAAGTAGCAGAGAAGGGATGGACTCTGGGAATTCTGAGATATTATGTGCACAAAGTCATTTTCTGATTGTGAAGGGGACCACTGGTGAATCCTCTGTGCACCCAGACTGGGTCTTGCACTGAAAAACATCAAAATCTGAATTATACAGAGGCTATGCAGCACTATGGGTAAATACTTTCGCCTTTCATGTCTTATTATGTTGTTAATTAGTTAATGTTTGTAAAGCACTTTGAAGATGAAAAGCCCTATATAAGTTCTAAGTGTTATTATCTCTAGAGACCTAGGTTCAATTCAAAGGTGCTTAATTACATATGCCATAAATTAGACTTAATGAGTTGTAGAATCATACATTTTATGCAATGCATGCAGATTTCTCAGCCAGAGCTCAGTCTTATGGTCTGCTGCAGTACTTCTTTAGGTATTCAGAGCTGTTAAGAAAATTACATAAAAATAGAGCAGATAATTTCTAATAATAATTGGATTGCATTTCAGTACTATTTGGGACTTGGTGGAGCAAATCACTGGGAGCTTTGCTCAGCTATATCTAGGGATTTTCCAGTAACCAAATTGCTGAAGGTAACAGTTTTGGGTTTCTTTTAATTATGATATAGACATAATTCTAATTCATACTTCTGTATTTTGGCTTAGCAGAAGGGTGCTAAGAGGTATTGGTATGACTGCTGTCCTTCCAGTAAGACCCTGAAATGTCCCGTTAGAGGACCACTTCATGTTGGGTTACATTCACAAGCATAAAAAAGAATTTCCCATCTCCGGAGATACCACAGTGTAATCTACAACAAGCCATTATGAGCGGGTGGCCTGCAAAAAGGGGAAGCCACAGCTATAGGAAAATGTGGTTTCATTGGCTTTGCAGAGCTGAGAGTTTCCATGTTTTGTAACTCACATATTTTGTGGCCAGGAAGCTGCAGACTTTGCCCTGCTCCAGCCCCAGCCCCAGGATGGATGCCCATGGTGAGCAGGCAGCTTCTCCTGGCTCCTGCCCAGCCAGCAGAGCTCAGAGACACAAAAAAACAGCAGGATCACCCACCTGACCTAAAGGGGCTCTCATGTGTTCCTAAACAGAATATATCCATTTTACCTTGGGCCTTCCACGGGCACATAGAGGGAGGCAGGATTTATCCTGCATATAAATATGTTAGGAGAGATTGTGTTCGTTAGTACAGGCCAAGTAGATTGGAAAAAACTAATTATTAGCAATTTACTATGAGTGTCACTAACAGACTTACTTGAAAGTATTTATCCCAAAGTGAAAGTCATTTGATTTGGTTAATGTTTATTGTAAGCATATGCAGACTGTCTTCCAGGGGAAAATGTATTTTTGAGTGCTCCAGACAAGTGCAACTGGTGAGCCCGCAGTCCAGAGAAAGCATCTGTGACCGCAGCCAAAAGGGGAACGAGATTTCTGACATTCTTTCAAGACATGTGCTTGAAGCATGGGTTCCCATCACTTTCAGAGCCACTTGCAGGCCTTTCCTTTATATAGATTTAGACAAGTCAATGTGGGCCTAGATTCAGTGTGATAAATGCCTCTATGATTTCTCCCTCATCCATTCTCTACTGTTATAGTAATGCTTATTTTGAACAGAAGTGTGTTCTTTAAATGGGCCAGAGCACAGTTCCCAACAGTGTTTATCACTCACTTTTCCATGTTCCCAAGAAATGTAACTAGTCTTACATCACAATTACAGGGGTGCATCTCTTTCAAAAACAAGACATGATTTTAGTGAATACTTTTCACATACTCTAATAAATAGGAACTTCATATGAATGCTGATTTGAGCTCCAGGCTGTGGTTAAGTATTTTAATAGTGCAGCAAACTTATCAACCAACCTTTTCTTCCCTACCCTTCCCCCTTCCCTTTTTATAATGATCAGATTTTTATCCGACTGGCTCGTGACTTGGGGATTTTTACAAGCAGGTTTAGGAACTTGTCAAATATTTGAAAAATTGAGTCTGAAAACAAAACAGAAAAATCCCACAAATTAAAAGCCCAATATTTTACACAGTATGTGTTAACTGGGCAAAATTTTGACTCGCCAAAATACCTACAGGACTCTATTCTCTGATCTAACTATCAATACTTAACTAGAAGTTACCAGTCTGATGCCTTTTTTTAATACTCTAAGACATTTATACTGACATAACGCACTGAGCTACCAAATCTCCAGAGCTGCACAACACTCTTTTGTTTCCAAATTCCTGTAGCCTTTTGTCAGAAGGTGATAAGAATATTCATATTGGTTTTATTTAATTTTGGCTTTTCCAGCCTGTCTCCTTTCCTCCTCTGTTTCCAAGATGTCAGTGACTGACATACTCTGGCAGTGATATCACTGTTGCTCAAACACGGGTGAGGAATCTCACTGTGCAAGTGGGACAGTTGTGAGCTTGAGCAGCTGCACTGAGGTGCCTTTGCAGAGGCAGCAGGGACAACTTACAGCAGAGAGCACCTTGGTACAGCCAGGCTTTCAGGTCTGGCCAAGAGACCAATGCCTGGGGAGGCTGCTCCTCCAGAAAATGTTCATGGGCTCAAGAAGCAGTAAATGTGCATGGAGAAACAGCTTTCCAAGTTAACGTCCAGTACAGAACTCTGCTCACTTGGTGGTTGTGTCTGGTTGGGAGTTTTACAAAAACTAGCCATGCTTTGGGTTTGTGACTTCCTCAGACATTTTCCTGTGTTAAGTCCCTAATTTAACAAAGCACTGATCTCTCTGCTCTGCAAATCTTTGACTGTGGAAACATTGCCCCTGCAGGATGTCTGGACGACTTCTGGATCATTACTGCTTCTGACTTCCTCTCTCTGCGAGCAAAGAGTTATCACAGGTCAACTGCAGGGTGAAAAGTGTGGCAACAAATAGTGGGGTAAGCCCAGATTTAATATTGATGTGTCTTTATACCAGAGGGGATGAAAATCATCCGTGCCACCTAACAGAATGTGGTACACACCTATGTGAATCATCACAAACTTGTTGGTGCCTGTTGTTTCAGTGGGCCTGTGGATTTTTTTGTCAGCAGACTTTGAAAAGTGTACTACTGGTCTGCTGCATGACTCTTGAATTCCTTTCTCTCTACAGTTGTGTTGCAGAAAGAAAGAAAATCAAACGCAAAATTTAAAAAACAAAGTGTCTGGTCTGAGGGCATTAAGAATTAGATTTACAGATATTTAATTCCCAGAGTAGCATTATGACACCAAATATTTTAGTCTCATGCACACAATATCATGTACATATTACTTCAGCAAGAAGCTCTGTCCTCTGTGGACTAGGAGCATGCCTTCAGTTTAACCCTCAATTAAGTAAAACATTTCTATTCTGAATGATAGCTAAGTTTAAGTTTAGACATATCTGCAAGTCCATTGTATTTGATGTCTGAGGTTAATGTGGTTAACAACAGGCTGAAGTGCTATCCTGAACCAGAGTTTGATTTGACAATGTGTAACAAAATACATGTGCACACCAACATTTCTATTTTAAGGTTTCCTCAGGAAATAGGCAATGAAATTATTTAATAAGTAGTCATCAGGAAATCTGCTTTATTATGACTATGTCTTTACAGTTAAGTCTAAACTCAGTTCTGCATTAGGTGTTGGTTGAAATTTTGATTTAAGTAGGAGCACAGTCCATGACTTTATGCATCTGTCAGGACAGATTTATGAATTGAGGTGGTCAAGTCACACTGTTGCCTGACAAAGGATATCAGAAAGCTGTTAGACTTAAAAATTAACAACTCCATAAAGCTGGAGTTTGTCATGGAAACATCATCACATCAACTAATTGACATTACTAATTCACCCCATTAGGGTAATTATTTGTAATTGTTAGTATTGTAGCATATGGCCACATTTAAGCAGTGCATATTCCTGGGAAGAGCTGGGTCATTCATGAGAGAAACTGAGAAATTTAGTTGAAAGTGTCAAATCAGGCAGGCAGATGGAATTATTTCACTTGCTCTTAAAATGAATTTATAATTTTTTCTCTTACTTCCTCATACAGGCAAACAAGGAAGCAAGCTAATGCTATCTCCTGGTTTCACCAGAAAAAAAGTTAGAAATACCACAACCACTAAAAGACATCTTGAATAAAGAAACACTTTGGTGGGCCCAATCTTCAGGGGTGCATGCAGTTCCTCTGACACAGGAACCTGTGAGCCAGCAAAGCACACTCAGGTGAGCTGAGAGCTTTGGCCCTGTGTCACTGAGAAAGGTAGAAATGGCCCTTCAGTCACCAGTGAGCAAAGAGTAAATCCACAGATAACCTGTGTATGGACGCTTCTACTAGCAGACAAAATTAGGGTATTTATTTATCAGAAAATCTATTGCAGTTGTTTTTGTCTTGCATTGATAATGGGACTCATACTGATGTGATTTAAGAGTCAGAATTAAAAAATAATCAAAACCTGCAATTGCTTCATCTAGATTTCTGGGAGGAACCATTGAAACTTTGCTCAGAATTACCCACGATTACAAAAAAATGCTCTTTTGTTCTTACATTAATTTGCTTACAGATGGATTTATAATATCCTTTAAAAAATTGATGCTACACCCATCTGCATGTGCTTAAGCTCAGTCTGCTAAAATGTACTGCTTGAGCTCATGACGAAAGCTACAACTATTGTTTGGCTGCACAATACAAAAGGAAATAAAATGAAGGGTTCAGAATGGACTGTTGCAAATCAAGACTTCAAAATCTCAGTTAAACTGCTTTTTGTTCAGTATCTTTTATTACAAGAAGAGGCACTTATCATAGATATTTGGGATATTTGGCAGTAAAACCATAATACTGAATGTTCAGATGATGATGAAGCAGTGTTATTGTTTTCCAGTGCCACTAAAGTCGAAGTTTCCACTTACATCAATTTTTTAAAATTGGGGTGTTTGGTTCTTTTTCCACGAAGATCTCAAAGAGATAAGTTGAGCCTAGTAGCCTGAATGTGGCAGTTAATATGCTGATGTTAAGAACATCCTTAAAGCCAAGAGCTCTTGGCTAGCCATTTTAACTCATTAAAGGAGAAATAAATGTCAAAATGAAGAAGGTAAAATTGTAATACAAAATCTATTAATAAAGCTTTCTGAAGAAACTGCCTGTTATTTGTTACTAAAGGAGTTGATATTCATTTGTGTAATGAACAAAAAGGTTATCTATAAGAAAATATTCTGTTTCCTTGCTTACACTGAAGGAATTTTATATCAAATGGATAGCAAGATGCTCCTTCATTGTTCCAATCATAAGATCAGTGTCCAATGAATAGCAATTTGTGTAGTCTTATGATCTGACATCCTATGTCCAATCAACTTGTGGGAAGTGATGGAAAGAGTTTTTAAATGCCACAGAGAGGAGACAGCCTGGAAAAAGCTAATTAAAGAATGTTTTAAAATTGTGTTCCTTAGCATCTTTCACTAAAAAAACAAGCTCAATTAAAAAAAAAAAATAGACTAAGAGGGTGCTGTAGTCCAAGTGTAGATTGTATAATGCTTAAATGATTCAGATACTTTGATATAGTCTGGCAAATGAAAACCTTCTCTTACTAGAAGTCATTTTTAGCATCTGGATTTGCATGCATGTATTATATCTGTTATATTAATTACATCTATTTTCACAGGTATAGACAGATGTACCCCAGTCGTGTGGCAGCCATGAATAGATCCAGTGAGCCTGTGCAGCTGTGTTTTGATCAGCAGAGAGGTTTCCTGGCATCGGGGAACTGAAATCACCTTGTGGGTATGACAAGCACATCTAAGTATGTAGCAAGTGAAAATCAAGGGTTTCTCTAAGGAAGAAGTAAGGACACCTACCACAAAAAATTAAAAGTAAAATAACCTTTAATAATCGCAACAGTGCAAACCCCATTCTATATATTGCTCTAAATTGGCAGTTAGCCATCCATCATTTGCTGGCTCATAAAGCCGATTTGTGCTCTTCCCTCCCCTCCCTGTTCCTAGGATGGCCTCTTTTCACTCCGAGGCCATGGGCACACAACCGGGACCCAGCACTGCTTTGTCCCTTCCTCTGGAACTCTGTTTTGTAGCACATGGGGAAAGGGGAGCTGTGAGCAGTTTGCTTTCTTCTTCATTCTATAATGCCTCTTATAAACTCTGTCGATAGACACTTGGGAGGTGTCGAAAATGTTAGACAAGGAAACAGGTATAATTCAGAGAAACCTGACCGTAATTGAATAGGATCACAGTGCCTCAACCACCTCTTCCATTTGAAACTCCTCATTTGCAGACTCAGACTTCTTTCATTGTCGCCTAGAGTTGACAAATATGTGTGGGGTCTGTGTTAAAAGATAAGAAGCGCTAAGGACACTTGCCAGTGTGAGCACTCAGAGACCCCCGGCAGTGGCAGTGCCAGGGACAGAGGTGACACTGCTGTCACCGGGTCTGACCCGCCGGGTCCCGCTCCGCAGGTGAGTCCATAGCAGAGTCTCGGACAATGAACAGAGTCTCCTTCCGTAAAACCACTTGTTCCCGGCGCAGTGACACAGGAGCAGCCCGAGCTGGAGGCTCCCAGGACAGCAGCCGAGGCTCCCCGGACTGTTTCATTGTTCCTTTTATCCGCTCGCCTTCTCTCCGGAGGCGAGTCCCGCTCTGCCCGTGCCCATCACCCGCCTCCTTTGTTAACCAAAGGATGGGCGATTCCCGGCTCCTGCTGTGCCTCTCAGTGTCCATTCCCCTGCTGGCATCCCCCATCTCCACGCTTTTGTTATCCAAGGGCTGGCACTTCACGGCCCCTGGCCTCGGGCTCCCAGCCGAGGATGCTCAATCTGCATCTCCATCCCAGCTTGCGAGCCGGGCTGCCTGCACCAACAGCATTCCTCAGCAGCAGTCCATGCTATTCAGGGACTGCTGGGATTAAACAAACTCTGTGGAGAGCACACCATTTCTCTCACCTCAAAAGGTTGTAGCACCAAATTGTGGAAGTACAAAAATTTGTTTTCAGGAATCCTGCTTGGGTATCCCCAGATATTAACACCTAGCCGAGCTCAAGCTCCAACTTCCTAATTCCCTGGTCTATTTGCATATGTTAATTAAGCTCCTGAGGAAACAAAAAAAAAGGACTGAGCTCTAAATTATGTATCTAAGAATTTGAATTTTCTTCCTGACATTTAGAAATCTAAGGCTGTAAACCACCAAAAGCTTTTGAACAAAATACTTGTGGTCATTTCCAGACTTAGTCACTACAGATATTTCTCAAGCTTCCTGGTGCAATATATTATCTCAAGTCCTTTTTGCTGAATATTCTAAGAATGATTTACCAAAATGAATGAAGTTTCATATTTCATATAGAATATATTCCAAGCATTTGTTTGCTATATTATGCACTTCTTTCAAGCAGATTTTGTTTTGTTATTTTGGAAACCCCTTCTAGTGAAAGCTGTTTGACCCAGGAAAGCATTAGCCAACCAACAAAGTTTGGAGCTTTCAAGTAATTCTCAGTATTTTTGTTTTGATATTCTTTGCACAACGTCTTTCTCACTGACCAAAAACACAGATGGCACAGGCCTGACTTTCCCATCACTAAGGATAATCTATATCACACCAGCAGTAAAAAGGGACCTGTAAAAAGTGTAGGTGCAATTAGAAGCCCTTTAATATCCTTTCACACTATTGGAGTAGCAGACAGGAATCTTTTGCCTGTTCCTTCTGTTTCTTTGCTGGAAGTGCTTCAGCTAGGACTGGTGTGGGCTGGGAACTGGCAATTCCTCCCCTCCTGTTCCTGAGCTGCTGAAGAACAGCCACACCAACACACTCAGCACAAGGGCGTTTCTTCACATTTATCTTAGGTTAGCACTTTCCTTTATTTAACTGTCTCTGATCTGACTATATCTGATCATTCCTTCATCTCATTTTCACTTAACCTTTTGCCCTCTACACAGACTAAGCATCCTATCAGATATCTCCCAAGGGACCTTCTTTTCCTCCTACTCCCCCTTTCTCCACTCTTTCTCCAATTTAGGTGCTTTATGCCACTCCTGCTAATTTACCTGATTACATGGAAGGAGCTGTAGATCTTTTTATAATTGATGTTTTACTTAAAACATTGATTCTTTAGCTCCTGTCTGTTTTCAGGTCATCACACCTCACTGGAGGCTTTCCTGGCTTAATGAGCAATTCTGAAACCATAGGAAGTACCAGAACATGGGGGTCAGTGTACATTCTGATATTTGAAAGCCACTCCATAACATCCACAAGAGGATTCTTGGCACCTGCCTAGTTAAACTGAATGTCCAATGTTATCTCTCCAGGCAAGTAAGATTCTGGCAATCACTGTAGTCCTATTTCTCTTGTTCTCAGTCTTTTTGACACCAGCACATTAATTCTCCCAAGCTCCTTTGGCAGCTGTAAGAAGTTCTCTTTTTTTCTTTCTTTTTTTTTTTTTAATATGATTGATAATATTGAATATTTCTTTTAACCTTTTACTGCCATTCGTGGGCTAGGTGATAGTTTTTGTGTTTGGATGTTAATCTCCAGCATGCAGTAGTTCATCTTCCAATCACTTTCTTATTATGGAGCTCATTTGTAAAACGTGCTGCTTAATTTACAGCTGCCTGTGAAGCCCCTCCTACCACTGGCCCTCCAACAGTCCCACTGTCAAAGGTCACATAAAGAAAATCACTGCTTTATACAGAAAATCCTTCTAGTTTAACACAAGGAATGGCAGTCCTTGGACATAATTTGTCTATATATTTTCATATGATTCACTGGAAAGAAATACATTCTGGAAAGGGTGCAAATAATGCAGGTTCTCTGCTTCAATGCAGGAAATGGCCCAACTGAAATGTAGTGGCAAAAAATGTCATCATTTTCTTCACTTCCAATTTCTTGAGGAAAAAAAAAAGAAAAAAGGTTGTCTGAGGAGACACAAATATGTAAAAACAAAAAGACCTCCCAGGATGACTTGAAATATGTTCAAATTACACATATACTCCCTGCTCCCTAGAACCCAGTAAATATTTCTTTGGCCCTACAAAGTATTTTAGTCTGAACCCAGGAAACCTCAGCTTGACCTTGAAAATAAGATTCCTCAGTTTTCAAAGTAAATGTCTCAGCCACATTGCTGGAGGAGTTGCACTTTTCTGATTGGACATATAAAACTTGTCTCTTTTGGCAAATGGGCCAGATTATACTGCGGGGAACTGGTTGTTTTCCCAATTAACTGGCCATAGGCACTTTCAAACTCTCTTTATCAACTTCTACACCTCAGTACAATGCTGGTGGCAAGGTTAAAATATCTGTTTTGGGCTGTTAGGGGTAGGGTTAAGGCAGTGGAATGCAGTAGACCCCATCTCAGTGGAGATACACTGACCTACCTTGCTGAGTGAGTATCCAGAGCATGTCTCTACAGAGATTTTGTTTTGTCTTCTTCTCAGGTTGTAGTGGATGGTTTAACAGCATTTGTTGGTGTAGCATCCTTCCAGCATACCTTGAATCCCATTTGAGATTTTAGATTGAATATATCTGGATTTGATCAGTTTTATCTGTTTGTTTTCCTCTGATGTTTTTCTCCTCTGCCAGCTGCATTAACTCTTCTTTCACCCAAGACTGATTCCATGGTAAATGTAATGAAAATATTCTTTTGAAACACTTCGACATCATCTTCAGACATCTGACTTATATTCAGGTATAAATTTCCCAGGTCTGGTTATCAGTTCTCTGTAGAAAAGTGTAAGCACGTGTTCCAGTGTAAAAGGGTAAAATCTGAGACTAAAGAAAGGTCTCAAATTCCTCTTCTGATGACCTGTCGATGTCTATCGACTGATGTTGCAAATCTCTGTGACCACAGCCTTCCTTTAATGTCATAGCTCAGACATAGCTGCCTTTCGTCCAACAAACTTGTTTAAAACAGACCAAAATAATAAAGATGGACACTTTGATTGGCATCTACCATATTAATTGAATTAAACCTGGCTTTAATTCTAACAAAAAACCAAATGCAGTATTGAGTGTTAAATAAAATAAGGTGATGCTTTTTCACAATGAGCCTTTCCTTTTTTGCTTCAGCTTGGGTTTCTCACTTGAGGCCAACCACACAAGTTGAAATGCTGTCAGCTAGTGCTTCACAGAGCCTTCTGGCTCAGGGCACCAGTGCAGACACCCAGCTGCCCAAGCTGTGGCCCTTGCACCCTCCCCAGCTCCTGCTGGCTCCTGGGTGTGCTCAGGGTTTCATTGGGTTGTGAGTTGTAACCACGTGGTGCAGATTTAAGGGCTCTGTGTAGCTCAGGTAATATCCACACATCTGAGGAGGACAGCACTGCTATCCAAACAGAGTGAACCTTTGAACTTTGTTAGGTTTTTAATATGACATTAAGCCTCAGGTTTATAAAACCAAGCCAGAACAAAACAAAAGCGTGCTTGCTTTCATTCTGTGTTCTGACTTTGCACCGGATTGTCAGCAAAGCAGACCTTTTACCTACAAACAGATGGCACACAATTCTGTGGGATTTTTCCCACATTTGATGAACACACATCAAGTCCATTTACATGAGCATGGAAAATATTAAAATGACTACCAGGTCTGCATAGTGTAAGACACCTGGAGCACATTGCTGCCAGCAAGCTTCTGAGGTGGGGATATTCTGGCACACAGTCATGGTTCTGGGGACTGGGCCATTTTTGACTCAGGTTATTGCATCTTTTGACACCTAAAGACATGTTCACCTCTGACCCAGAAACATCTGCAACGTCAAACTATAAAAACGGGAATGGAAATGTAGCCTTTTTTTCCCCTTACCGTTATTTTTATTTTCTATTGAAAAGGGTTTTAAAAGGTCTATGAAATGTAAAATTGCTTTTTTTGCCATAGTTGCAAAACTCATTTCAATTTTTATCTGAGATGCACTTGTAGCAAATTTCCAGATTTGAAAAACGAATGCAATAACCCACTCTGAGGCCCAGAGTCTGAGCAGAGCCTGGGCTGCATCTCTGGGGCAGGCAGGGGGACTGTGACAGTGACCAGCCTTGTCCCCATTCCCACCATCCACCCCCACTTTCCCCCAGCAGTTTATACTGCTTGCAAAGCTTTTATATGTTCTGACTTTGCTTCCTAAAGTGACTCTGGCTGATTTTAACTCACCACTTTTGCTGCTTTCTGTGCAGGCAAAATTGATAATCACCTGGGTCATTACTGCTCCTCTGACATGGCCCAAGAGCAGAGTCCCAGCCCTCCTGGTGACTGCACCAGGGGCTGCAGGGTCTTATACTGCAAACTAGTACCAACTGGAGTCTTCCTTCCACCTCTCTTGTTATCCTGCAATTTCTATGCACAGATTTTATTTCTTTTTTTACTTAATTTTGCCTAGTAATTTTTGGCCCTAAAAACTGAGCTGGGACCTTTCTGTGTGCCAGTTCTCTCTCCTGTAGAATTAATTGTGTTGTTTGTAGTAAAATGGGACTGTCTTTGAATGGTTGAATAGCACTGTGAAAATCCCCAGAATTATTGTAGCAAATTTTTTGTTTCATTTAACATGAGAGGTAGAATATAGGGCAGAGTAACATACTATGTTGATGGATAAGTTGTTGCTGTGGTTGAGTTTGCCAAAATTAACAGATTTCCCATTGGAAAACAATAACAACAACAGCAATGAAGGGGGGAAAAAAATCCTCAACCAAGCAAAAAACTTTGGAAAAGTTTCTCTTTTCTGAGTACAGGCATTTTATGTTAGAGCCTTAGAGCTGATTTTGTCTCTCCCAAGTTATAAACCCTTATGGATGCACCATAAAGATGTCCACCTAATGCAGAGAAAAGCAGATTAATTGATCACAGTAATATATTCTTATCCACTGAATAAGAGCATTCCACACATTGTTTCTTGTTTTGTTTCTGGCTTGTAAATCTTCATTGTAGGATACAAATGAAAATGACCCAAATATGTATTATTTATGAATAGGACTCTCAGATATTATGCTGTAGATTGATTGTGCTAGACAGGATATAACAGAAGCACAATAAGTCAATGAAAAATAAAAAGCAGAAAAAAATGTTTCATGCTAAAAATGTAGTTCTAGTGACACCTCTTATATAAAGGACATTTCCAACACATTGACATTTATATTTATCATGGCAGTGTGTGTGATTTACAGTTGTCTAAGGTACTGAATATCAGGAATATCCATGCACATACACACCCCTTTGAATGATGGCAAGACATAGACTGCTGCATTGCCCCTTATGCAGCAAGCTTTTCCTCCCCTTTTTATTTTTCTTCTCTAGCTTCAGGGACGCAGAGGAAGCAGTAGATCAATAGGGTGTCTTGACTGAAGTTGCCTGCAGCACTTCCATTTCTCAGACTGGACACTGATGCTAACTATCAATAGCAATAAGAGGCTGTCTCAGACAGAATTAAGGCTCCTTCTTCTGCATGGCTGTCTGGTGCTTACTGATAAACATCTTGTGCACAGGATTGCAACAAATAAACCATTTCAAGTGTGCAAACTAGCCACTGTCATTCTTCCTATTGATACCTGCTGTGGGCTGAAGGGACTGCTAGTTATTTTCATACAGTTGATAACATGTTAGATAAGGGAACAGGTGGATAATAGTGCAAAGGCATAATGCTATAAAGCGTAGAAAAATCATTGATTAAATTCTCTCTGCTCCTGTAGAAACCCTGAGACAACACAAGACAAAAATATTGACTAATGTTCAAACTACTTAAGAGAAGCTACAGCTAAATTTAACTATTTATTAACCTCTGATTTTTAGGTAATGTTAAAGATATCCTGCCAAGCTATTTTATTCAGATATTTTTCATTTATCAGTTCTGGATTTGCTAGTTTATTCTGGAATTAAAAGTCACCAGGGGCTAGATGCAGGTATGATATAGATGGGGAGGTGTTGGGCAGCATCATTCACTTGTCGTTTGACCTGAGCTGTACACCACACTAGCAGTTGCTAATTTTGGAATAACTGAGCCTCTTTAGCCTCCCTCCCTGCAAACAATCAATTTCTCAACTGATCTATAGCTCTGTAGTGCATTCCTGGTTTTCAGCCTGAATAGGGATGGAGAATGGTTCTCACCCATCTACATGAAATCACCATTAAAATACCATGGCTGAGATCCCGGTGGTAAGTCCTGAAGACTCTGCCTAAGTCAGATATCCAGTGGAGTTATGCCAATTTACCAATGAAGAGCTCACATGCTAATTGGGGTTTATTCTTCTTTTAATTTTACTTTAAACTGACTAGGGCAGGGGAAGTGATTCAGATGCTCTGCTGTAAAATCAACAGTCTTATTTCATATCCCCCCATCTGTGGAGCTCTAACCATTTACAGGAGCAAACAATTTAGCTCCTGAAACACCTCCAACTTTATATGATGTGGGCTTTTCAGATCAGGAGGCTTGTTTTCAGAGGGCAATTTTAGTGATACATTTTGAGTTTCAGACCATCCCAACAAAATGTATCATGTAACATTGTCTTCTTTCATACCAATGTTTTGTATTAAATTCAGCAGAGGCTGATATATTTTATAGGATAAGATTATTCTGAAGATAGTTCTGTTGTTCCTAAATGCTTAAATTAGGATGGTTGATGAGAAAATAAATCAAAGATTCCAAGATTTTAGGGATACCAGTTACAAGTAGCCCTACTAAAAATATTTGCATAAGAGGATTCCTGAATATGTCAAGGAATACATGTATTCATTCAAAAGAAGTGAAATAAAATGTTTACTGGAATTTAATTTGGGAGAAGAAAGAATCAAAAAGAACATACTACAACTCATAGAATAATCACTTACAGATATAGATATTTTCACTTTTTTTTTTTCTGTGTACCATGTGCTACAGTCAGACTTGCCCACCACACAGGAGCAGTTTGGGGGTGGAATAGTTAATGTCTGTTGACTGCCCAGAATCACTGCTGTTATTAATTGTCCTCCAGTATAGAACATGTACATTTTACATTAATACCCTGACTAGAGACACAGAGCATGCAGTTTCTAACTAGGGAAGCTGGAATTTCAGAAATAGCTTGGCTCTTCACTTTGATTACTTTCTGGCTAGAGAGTTGGAGTCAAGCTAATTCATTTTGTAAACATTGCTGGTCATTCATGTACAGTGCATGGCATGAATCAGGGCTGGACACTCAGGCAAGTTCAAAAGTCCAGACGGGAATTCCTGTTCCACTGCACGGAATAATCCATGCACAAAGTAAGAAGGATCATACATGTACTCAGTCAAAATTCCCAGCCCTCAAAAGGGGAAGGTTTCCTCAAGAAAGGTGAAAAGACAAGGGCCCCACTATTTGCTGATGAGCAATCCACCCCTTGCACCCTGACAGTCAGCTTCAACAAATATTTATACAGCCCAGGGATGCAGCTATAGCTGCAACATTTCAGCACAGATATTAGGCCACAACCTCAGCGAGTCTAAATTGGCCTCAGTGGCATTACAGTGATTTACAATAGCTGAGCTTCTCCCTCCTTTCGTTTTTCCCTCAGTGTGTCTGACACAGTACGCTCTACATGCTTCTTTCAGATGAAGAGTGTATTCATTTTAAAGTCAAAAATAATTTTAAACCAAACTCTTCATCATACTAAGGTTTCTCCCAAATTTTAGGAGGGCCTCAGGAAAAAAAAGATCTGTTACAAAGGTGACTGTGAGTTTTCTGTAGCACAGCAGCACTCAGTTGAGCTGGGGTGGTAAGGCAGAAAGCCATTCAAAAAAAATTGATTCTTTTGTTAAAAAAAAGATTTTTTTGTTAAAAAAAAATCTGTATATATACAGATATATATACACACACACAAACATAAAATCTGGTTTTACTGCTCCCACTGAAGAACTCCATTGTGTGTGTAGGTTTAAGAGGAATTACACAGAGATGTAAGTACACAGTTGTGTATTATAATGTTTGTTTCTTAATGTCACTAAGCCAGAATTCTTCAAAAATATTTGCAGTCTTAATTTTTCCTCAGTTTTTCAAAACAGAAAACATTAGTAAAGCAGTATTTTTTTTCCAGTGTGACTTGAAGCTGGAGACAGAGAAATGGATTACATTACATATTTTCTACACAAGCTGAGGGATTAATTTAAATGATTCCCCTAAATCAAAATAACTGGACTTTTTGGCAGCCTTTGAAGTTTAATGAATGTTTATTCTTGCCATCAAGTGTAGGTTTTGGGACACCCTGCAGGACCTCTTAAACAAGTTATCTAAAGTTATTTATATAAAATAAACCAAGCCCAAGATGTTGTTATTAATGTTATGAAGAAAATGCAAGAATTTAAAAGCAATGAATATTTTGGTTTAAATTTTAAATTAAAGATAGAGAATAGTTCCCACTGTGCTGTCAATGTCTATAGCCTAGGGGATATACATTAACTACAATTCTGATGATTTCAAAAGTAGGCATGATATAAAACAGGTCTGTTGTGTAGTTGTGTGCTCTCCTAAGTCTGGTTTCCACTCTTTTAGGGACACAGAAAAGCTGCTGTGCTCTTATCTTTCACAATACATTTGGCATTCCTTTCAAATGTCTCTTATCAAAGTTGACAACAAGTACCTATTACTTACAGACATTTCAATGTGGGTTTTCTGTAGAAGAAAATTAAATCAGGTCACGAGATGTAATAAACCAGACATAGGATTTCCAAATACATTCTATTTCTTTTATGGTTAATACTTTTTGAAGTGCACTACTGAAAAGCTGCATAAATGTAAAACCTGGTTTGCCTCTGATGACTGTGATTGATTAAAACAGTAGGTAATGTTCTTGGAGATATTTAGCTTCTGATAACTCAGCCATACAGACGTTCTCTGATTTTTTTATTTTTTTTCTGGAGGGCCATTTTCACATGTACAAAAAACCCTTGCAAACTAGATATTTTTTATATCTAAAATTCACAGCATGTCTTGCTGTTAAATTGCCACCTTAGAGGCCTTTTTTAAATTTCATTGAAAATGCATATTAAATCAAAGTGATAGACACATGTAATGTAAAATGTCTGTCAACAATTAGAATCCCATTTGGAAGTTTGTAAAGTATAACAATTTAAAATGAATTTAAATTGAGAAGGAAAGTTTTTAGATTGAGAAGAAAAGTTTTAGCCTGCAGTATTGCAATTTTGTTCAGAATAAATCCAGATTTTTTTGCTCTTTTCTGAGTGAAAGAGAAATAAAAAAACCAGAGCTTCTAATGCCATTAGTTCACTATCATATGTCAGTCAAGCAATTTCATTCTTTCAGCAATAAAGCCCAAACTATATTGATTATTTGATTTTGAAAGATATAATAAAGCATCAAGCCTGTGAACAGTCTAGTTCCATGTAAAATCATGTTGCCTTGTCATGGAATCATAGAATTGCTGGGAGAGATCCCAAAAGATCATCTGATCCAACCTTT
>VZTT01013131.1:15195-35353 GCA_013400855.1 Buphagus erythrorhynchus | reverse complement strand
TAAGGTCCCTTCCAACAAAACCATGCCGTGATTCCAAATAAATAATGTTTTCCCTTTCTCCACATGCTGGTGGGTAGGTGGGGAGTGTGGTAAGGACACAGAGCAGAAGGCTCCAGAGGGCTTCAATTCCCTGAAATGCAGGAAATTCTCTACAGTTACCCGAGCTGGCAGAAACTTCGGGGTTTTTTGCAGAGTTCCTTATCACAAGTGGCAGGAGGGGAAGTGCTGCCTTCCAGATTTTAGGGCTATCAGTTCCTCACAGTTGTTGAGCAAAGGTTCCCCAAAAAGTGACCCCTGGCAATTGGTGGCATCACTCTGGGACCGACAGAATGGGATCAGGTTCTTCCCACATCCTACAGGACCTCAGTGATGCCCAAAACCACTCAGGCTGAGCAAGTTGGATGCTGCAGGGAGGATATTCCCTGGAAAAAAAATGGAATTCATGCTTTCCCATGGTGTTTTTTCAACCAAATATAAGAAGGGAAGACCAGCCTGGCTGCTGCCACCACACAAAGCTCCAAGCAGCCCTTGGGGCTTGGCCCCAAGGGAAGTTGGAGCTGGAGGCTCCAGGAATTATTTGGGATGAGAAATCCCTCAGCGAGGCAGAACCCCAGGTGGGGTTTGCTCCATCCCACCTCATTTCAGGTTTGGAAAGGGGCATGGAGGGATGGGAGACAGGGCTGTCCCTCTGCTGCCAGCGTGGGATGTTTGGGAAGCCTCATTCCGTGTTTTCCCAGCGCTGGTGCTGTCATGATGAATTGGTGGAGTGGACGCTGCCGTGACCTTTGGATGTTTCTAAATCAAAGACGACCAGGATGGGTCAGGCAAGCAAAAAGCAGCTTTTGCCCTGTCACAGCAGGAATCACATTTTTCTCCCTTTGCTACGAGTTTACGGCATCTCCCAAAAATGAGACTTCTGCTCCACTTGGACAAAAGCATTCCTGGCTCGGCTGCACCCACGGTCAACGATTAACTCGGATTCCCAGCCCCCTCAGCCCGGGAAGTGCAGGAAATGCCTCTGGTCCGACCACCAAAAATGGAAATCTGGCTTGGGAAATCCTCACTCACGCCACAATCACCTTCCTCTCGAAAGATGCTTTTGCCACCAGGATGTTCTCTGCTTCCCAAGGAGCATCTTTCCTGGCTGGGCTTCCTGGACAGGGATTTTCAGGTAGGGTCTGTGCTCTGCTGAGGATGATTTTCAGTTTACAGGTATTAAATAGAATTCCTTGAGAGCGTCATGGAGTTGGACCTCCTGATCCTTGTGGGTTCCTTCCAGCTCAGGATATTCAGGGTGAGGATATTCAGGGAACAAGCTCAGCTTGGGTAGGATTGATGTGATGGTTATTGAGAAGCAGCTTTTAAAAGCAGCTTTTCCATGGTGGGAGCATCTTCCTGTTCAAACTCACCCTTCCAAAGTGCCAAAACAGCCCTTTCCCTCCATTTTTGGTGTAGATCCAGGAGGTAATCCCAGGCCAAGGCTTTTGGGAGCATTGTGATCCCTTGGGCTGAGCCCAGGAATGAAGCTCAAGGCTCCAAGGGAGCCAAATCAGCTCTAAATCCTTCCTCCAAAAAGCTTTCCAACACTGAGCAGGGGGGAAAAGATGGATGCAAGGAACCAAATCAAACCTGGGCACATCCCAGAGCAGCATCTCTTTTACCAAGGAAACTCTTAGGGAAGGATAACCTAGAAAGTTCCTTAAAACAGTAAGATTTTATGTGTGGACGCTTTAAATGATGGGAAAAATAGATGAAGGAAACCAAACCCAACCTGCACACACCCCAGAACAGCATCCCCTTTATCAAGAAAGATGCTACAAGAGAAAGACAACCCCAAAAACCTCCTTAAAACCATAGTATCTTAAGAACCTGGATGATTTTTAAAGCACGAAGCACAGTTTTGGACGAGGAACAAGGATGGAAGCTGCTGGAGAATTCGGGGAAGTCGCTGTCAGTCCGACCTCCGGGATAAATAAATGTATTTATTCGTGAACCCGGGGCCGGGTGAGGCTCCACGTGCCCATCAGGAGGGAATTAGTCACCGGAGCGTGACTCGGGAAAGGGTTGTGTACACAGGGCACGGCGCTCCCGCACCGAGCATCCACGGCGGCAGAGGGAAGCAGCTGGAGAGAAGCAGCACCGAGAGATTTCCCCCCAGGCTGCAGCCGTGGTGCCGGCTGGGAACTGGCCAAAAAAATCCCATCCCGCAGCAGGGAATATCCATCTGCATCTCCTGGATCCAGGCAGCGAAGGAAAGCCACGGTGAGGAGCCTTGGAATGGGGGATTACTCAGCCAGAGCATCATCCCTGGCACCGGGAGCTCATCCTGGGAATTCTGTGATGTGCTGGGAGTGTGTCCATCCACAGGCACCCATTCCAGGGGGTGAGAGGTGGAGGATCCTGCCCTGGGTTGTGCCCACACATGGATCCTAACCTGGGATGTGCCCACACAGGGATCCTAACCTGGGATGTGCCCTGGGATGTGCCCACACATGGATCCTAACTGGGATGTGCCCACATACGGATCCTGCTCTGGGATGTCCCCTGGGATGTGTCCACACACAGATCCTGCTCTGGGATGTCCCCTGGGATGTGTCCACACACAGATCCTGCACTGGGATGTCTCCTGGGATGTGCCCACACACGGATCCTGCACTGGGATGTCCCCTGGGATGTCCCCTGGGATGTGCCCTGGGATGTGCTCACACACAGATCCTGCTCTGGGATGTCCCCTGGGATGTGCCCACACACAGATCCTGCTCTGGGATGTCCCCTGGGATGTGCCCACACACGGATCCTCCTCTGGGATGTCCCCTGGGATGTGCTCTGGGACATGCCCCGGGATGTGTGCCCACTCACGCCTCACCCAAGGCAGGCAGGGCAGGAAATTCCAGCCATTCCCCTGCACCAGAGCCGCAGCTGCGAGGTTTTGGGTGGAAGCTCTGGGGAGCCCTCCCGCAGCACCTTGGCTTTGATTTGCAAGCTGGAAAAACAGGGAGAGAGAGCAGCCTGCCAGATGGACGCTGCCCAAAAATCCCACCTCGTTTAGAAGGGGCTGGAAAGCGGGAGGAGCTGGGGAGGAGGAAAGAATGGCAGTGGAGAAGAAGGAAGAATTAAAATCTTTAAGGAGCCAGTCCACTAAAGGGATCTTCTCCATGGATCTCTGCATCTCCACCAAGGAATCCAAGCGGGACGCTCCAGGAGGAGCCTCCTCACCTCGAACAAAACCTTAAAATCTTGGATCTGACCCCCCGGAGGGTTCTGTTTGTAAAATGACCTCATGAGCACATGGCTTACCCGAGGCATGACATCACCCCGGGAACACCGCAGGAAAAGCTTCTCACCTTATAAAGGGAATTAAAAGGGGAGTGAAGTCATCAGGGCTTGGCTCAGTGGCTGCTCCGAGCTCAAATCCTGGCTCACCTGTGAGGGAGATCCCAAAGCTCCCGGTGCCTGGAGTGTGCTGGGTGTTGGTGGGTGGAGTGAAAGCTCCATCTCCAAGAAAAGGCTGGAGAGCTCAGCAGGATCACCATGGCAGCTCAGGAAAAAAAAAAATCCTAGAATTAGGGCATAAAAAAGACAGAGAAAAAGCAGAGATTCCAGAGGAACAGTGAGTTTGTTCTTCCTGATCCTTGCTCCAGACAAAAAACACCTGGAGCAGGGGCATGGAGCACGTTGCGACCTCCCTGAGCCCAGTTCTGCCAGGGTTTGGTCTGGGTTTTAATTACCTCGGGTAATGAATCCAACTCCATCCTGCTGTGCCTGGATCCCGTGGAGCTGCTGGCGAGGGGTGACACCAACACCCAACACAGGGCTGTGCTGCTGTCCCTTCCCCGGTGACATTCCCTGTCCTGTGCCACACCAGGGAAGTGGGGACCAGGAGAAGCCCCCAGGACCACGCTGGAGCTCAGGAGGGGCTGTAGCCTCAAGTTATCCTGGATCAAGCTGGAATTATCCAGTGTTGCACCCTCCGGCTGTCCTGGATCACTGGATCTGTGGAGGGGTCACACCCTCCCTATTTCCCGGATCGTACCCGGAGCTGTGGAGGGGTGGCACCCTTGGCTGTCCCCGGGGGTGACACCGAGCACAACGAGCACCATCTGCTGGCACCAGCCCTCCCAGCCAGCCCAGTTTGCTCCCAGTCAGGACCAGTGGCAGCAGGAGCAGGGAGAGAGAAGCCTTAAAGCTGCCAGCACAAAGCTTCCATCCCTGGAAGGGGTAAAGGTGAGGATGTGGCACTTGGGGACACAATTTAGGGTGGCCAGCGCAGTGCTGGGGGAACAGCTTGGTACCAACCACCACCTTTAAAACCACCAAGGGTGACAGGACACTCAGAATCAGAGTTAAACTCTTTATTTCCTTTGAAACAGGGGTTTAAATCCTCAGTTACAAAGTCCAGTCTGGCAGTACAAGCTGGGAGCGCGTCGCTGGTCCCTGACCCCACAGCCCCCCCCCCGGGACTTGGGGAATGTTGGGATTTACAAGGCACTGCAAGAACACACGGAAGGGTTGGGATGGGTGCTCCAAGAGCCCTGACAAGCACGAGGTGACACCTGAGATGCCCACACACACACTGGTGGCTTCACAAGGGACACACAGACACTGGAAAAAAGGTCTGGACAAACACCTCGCTCCAAGAGGAGACAGCAAATCCCTCAGGAATCGGGGCAGCCCAAGAAAAAGTTGAGGATGGAACAGCAAATTTCTGTTTTGGGCAGGCCCATGTGTGACAGCAAACCTGGGGAAGTCAGTCAGTGCAGTCTCTGAGGAGCACCCATGGATAAGAATGGGGATTCCCACCGACTCAGGGGTTCCCAGCCCAATTTTTCCACCCACACATCCATCCCCATCACCCCCATTCTGCTTCCCAAACGTGAGCCCAGCACAGGACAAGGCACTCCCTGATCATCAAAGTAAACATTTGTGATTTAAGAGGCTGGTGCAATGGAAAACCTGAAGGTGGATCTTGAAGTACCACGGAGTTTTCTGTAAGGGCAGTGATAGTTTCATTTCCCATCTTCAATTCCTATTTGTGGGGAGGCATTTCCTTCCCTACTTTGTCTTAAAATAGACTCAGCAGGAGCAGGTCCCAGGTTTCAACGAATACCTCGAAGAATTAACAACGCCCTCAGCTCTGGAGCTTTGGCAGAATATCCCTTTCAGCACATAAGACACTCATCAGACAGGAATACAAGTTTTTTTTATGAAAAAGTGCACTTTATACTGCAAAAAAAAAAAAAAAAAAATAGGGATTCTGGTGCAAAAATAACAAATCCATCTAGATCAAGGTGAGTATTTATGGTATCAACAAGAGGGGGTTTTCTCTAAGTCAATAAATTTTGAAAGAGCCTTTGCAACTCTGAAATTCCTATTGTTAAAATAAAATTAAATCATTAAAATATTATTGGATAAAGTATTAAAGTAAAAGGAGATAAGAGGGAGGAAGTTACTTTGGGAAAGGATCTGTACAAATTCATTGCTGACGACTTCGTCTGCGCTGTGGAGTGAAATCTGAAAATCAGAATGAAAAAAAGCCCCATAGAAAATCCTTTTTACGCCTAAAGATCCTGATTTTCAGTCAGATTTTGGACACCACCACTCCCTCCTGCAGCAGCTCCGTGTCTGAGCCCTGGCTGGAGTGAGAAATCCAGGAGAAATCCAGAAGTTAAAAAGATTCAGGGGTCACAAGGAATTAAACCACAACCCCTCAGGGCCAGGCTGTCATCGCTGCTGCAGCTCCTGGGGGAGCAGGGATTCACCAAATTCCCTCTTTTCCAGGGTTTTCCCATTTTTGGTTTGAAGAAGCTCCTCGTCCTCCCTCCTGCAATTCCTAAAAAATCCCTAAAAAAATCAGGGCAAGGAGCCAGAGAATCCCAGGATGGTTTGGGTTGGAAGGGACCTTAAAGATCACCCAGTTCCAACTCAACTCAAGGTTATTTGAGCATCAGAAGAAACTTCAGTGGATTTTTGACTTTTTTAGACCTTTCCTTACCAAAACCAACAACACTGGGAGCCTGTGCTGTCCCAGCAGGTCTGGAATCTCCTGGGTTTTTATTCCAGTGGCCTGGAATAAATTCCCTTTGCCAGCTGCTGAGGCACTGGGAGGTTCAATATTGCCTGTCTGGGACACAGGGGGTTGGATGCTACATCTACACCTGGCCCCAGGTGAGTTCAGACACAAAACACCTTTTCCCATGGGATTTTCCACAGCACAAATCCCATGGAGGTGATAATTCACACAGCCTTGGCTCAAGGAATGTTTTCCTGCCATGGGCATCACCATCCTCACAGCTCCAAGGATTGATCCCAAATTTATCCCAAAGTAGAGCAACTTTTTAGGGTTTTTAAAAATTTTTTTATGATGTCTCAAACCCTGCAGGCCCCAGCCAGGTCCCTCTGGGAGCTCAGCAGTTCCTGGCTGCAGCCTCACATCACAACCACACCCCACACCTCAAACCCTCTTTCCTGACTTTTCCATCCTTTCCCACCTGTCCCACAATTTTGGGAGGTTGGGGAATGCTCCAGGTAAGGTGAACTGCTCTGCAGGAGCTGACAAGACTCTGTTCTCTCCCAAAAAAAAAAAAAATCCAAACACCCTTCAAGCACACCACAGAACCCCTCAGGCTGGGAGGGAATCCCTAAGGATCATCAAATCCCACAGGAATCCTTGAGGCTCCAGGATCCAATTCCTTGAGCTTGGAATATTCCTTTTCCTGGGGAAAAGGGAAAAAATACTCCTTTTTCCTGGGGTTATAAAGCAGAATCCCAAAAGCTGAATTCACCTCCCAACAGCAGCATCACCAAATCGAGACATTTCTGAGTCTCTGGAGCTCCTCGAAATCCTCTGCAGCACTTTAGGGCTGGAACAATTAAATTTCCATCCCAAACACTCCCCAGCACGTGGGCCAGCCCCTGCTCCAGGCAGATCAATGACATCAGACCCAATCCAGCAGAACCTCCCTAATCCTCTCTTCCACACCAAAAATCCTCAGCCCTGTTCCCCACCCGAACCTTTATCCCCAGAGACAATTTTGAAGTCACAGCACCCTAAAATTTCTGTGGTTTTTACATTTTTTCCCACATTACATGAGAATGAACACCCCACCTGAATTTCCTATGCTTTTACTCACTAACATAAAGTTTTGGGGATTGATAACAGGTCTCCCAGTCAGTGCAAATTAGCAAATTCTATTAACTGATGATGTGGAAAGCAAATAGGATTTATCCAAACATCAGCTTTTTGAAGCTCTGCATCAGTTTGATGTCCTATTCCCAAAGAAAATGAGGATCTGTAGGAAAAGCTTTGTGAATTGAACAAAAAAAACCTTTAAAAAAACCCCCAACCCCAAAGTATTTAATTTAGGTCATATTAAATAAAATTAGTTTAATGCCATGTTTCCCAAGTTGGGCTACAAGAAATCTCTCTACCACCAAGATACCTTTCATCAACACAACCTCAGGCTAATTTCCCAAACCACCCCCCCGAAAAAGAGTATAAAATAAATTATATTTTCTAAGGAATTGATCATGAGGAGCTTCCCAAAAACAGATGGGGAGGAAAAGCAGAGCTCGAAGCAATGCTGAAAGCATTCCCAAAAAATGGGATTTTTAATGCTGACACACCCAAGGCCAAGCACTGCAGTCCTCAGACTCTGGATTTTCCCCTGGAGCAGCAGACAGCACCCAGGAAAAGGAATATTTTTAGAATATTTTTAGGATAAAACTCCCTGGGCTGAACAAACCAGCGTGGGAAGAGCTCTGCCCACGGAACTGCTGCTGTCTGTGCTGCCTGCTGATGGATCCTGAGCCACCAAACACATCCAGGGGCATCTCCAGCCACATCCAGGGGGATCTCTGAACCTCCAGAGGGTGCAGATTCAGGGCTGGGCAGGGAATGTCCCACCTGGAGACTCTGATCCCTCACTGAGCCCACCCAGGTCCTGCTCTGACCCCTCTGTGGCTCCCACCCCTGCCCTGCTGAGATTCCACACTTGGAATTTTGGTGTGGCCTCACCAATCTGTTGGTTTTCCACTTTCATTTTGTCCACAGCTGCATTACAGGTGAATTAAGCAGCTTTTTTGGGATTTACTCCATCACCAAACCCCGTGGGATATTCCTCTTCCCCCAAGTTTAGCAGCTACAAAACACCCAGGACAAAAAACTTCTCACCAACAAAGGAAGGATCCTATGGGGGTAAGGAACTCAACTAATCACAAAGAAAAAAAAAAAACAAAAACAAAACAACTGTGTCAAAGATTTCAACAAAATATTAAATAGAATAAATTACTAATCAGGAAATCTGACAAGTGCTACCTCGGATTCAATGGGAACAACAATATTTCACTTGAAGGCAAATTCCTCTGAGCAGGAAGGCCTGGACAGTGAACAGAGAAGGAATTTCCTTGAGTCTATTAAAAAAAAAAATCTTCCTGCTCAGGTGCCCTCAGCAGAGTCCTTGCAGCTGCAAAGTCTCTGTCCCATCTCAAGGGTTACAAGGAGGGGTTTTGTCCTGTCACCAGATTTCTCCTGGCAAGCTCAGGGCAGCTCTCACTGAGAGTTACTATAGCAGAGCCAGTCAGCACCAGAGAAATTCAAATCATGGGGTTTAAAACCTTTAAAATGTTGTTTTATATACATTTATATCTATTTGTAAAAGCATCCATTCCAATCACTGACTTCTTCATTGGAATGGCCTCTCCACGAGGCCTCAGCTCCCAATTTTGTGTCTGGTCCTGCTCCAGCTTTCAGCTGGGTTTTTGCTGGAATCTCAGAATTTGGCAGCAAAATCTCCACACAAGACCAGCATCACCCACCTGCTGAGATCCTGCACTTCCCCAGAATAATTCCTGGGAAAGCTCCCACAAGCAGCACCACTTCTGCACCCTCCCATTGGGAGGGGGACACCAAGAAAAAGCCCCAAATCCTCCCTCTAAGCAAAATTCCTTAATTTCAAATCATTGCCTCTGGTTTCCAGGCAGTGGGATTGGGTTGAAAATCTGACATTAAATTTTGCAATTTTTTTTTTTTTTTTTTTGCCTCCACTCAATCAAGGTGGAATTGGGATCTCAGTTGAACATAACTCTCCTAACCTGGAACAAGAGGGAAAATTTGCAGCTCAGGAAGTTATAAATTATTCAACCTTCACCTCAAAAACAGCATTGAGCACCAAGAGCCCAGGAAAAGATCTCCCATGGGGAAAGTGGCCCTCAGAAAAGCTCTTTACCCTCTAATGATTGGTTTTAGACACAGTTGAACCGAGGTGTTTGCTACAGGAGGTCCACAGTTGACTCGAGGGAGGGAGGTGGTCAAGAGAGAGGCAGGAAAAGAGATTTGAAAAGATTTAGGAGTCAGGCTCCAAAAAAAAATAAAAATAAAAATCTAGCTGGATTTGGGTTCCAAAAGGAACATCCCTTCTGCTGCAGCTACAGAGACCCCATGGATATTTGGAGGATGTGGAGTGAGGAATCAGTGCCTAAAATCATTTTCCATTCCAGCAAAGCAATTTCAGGCTCCTCATACCCACCAAACTCTGCTCTCCAAGACAATCCCCCCTCCATCCCAATTCCAGCTGTCCTCCCACGTCATCACCTTGAATTTGGGTCAAGAGAGGGGGAAAACAAACCCCAAACCAACTGAAAGCAAACCTTTCAACTCAAGATTTAGCCAGGAGAGGATTGGGTGAGCCATTCCCTGCACCTGAAGGCTGAGTCCAGGTGAGGAATGTCCCAGGGCAGATCTGGCAGGTGAGGATCCATTCCCTGGAAAACTCCTCCTTCAGGGATGAGGAGCTGCAGGTGTTTTAGAGAAGAGATTTTTTTCAATTCTTTGTTGCTCAGGCTGAAATTCACAGATAATTTAAAAAAAAAAAAGTTAATTTCTAGAAGTGGAATTTTCCTTTTTTTTTTCCTTGTTTTTCTTTTTTTTTTTTTTTTGAAGTCTCCAATTCTGGATCCGGAACCATTTCTTTTTTGTTGTTGTTGTTTTTTTTTTTTTTCCCCAATACTTTGGCAGCAGGGAAAAAAATTTTGGAAGTGCAATACTAGGAGAGCTCTTGGGCAGGCTCAGTGTTCATGTTGACAATTGATTTTGTCTTCAGAATGCTCCAAAACTTCCAGCATTTCCTCTATGATGGCCTGCAGGGCCCGGCCCAGCTGTTCTGCAGAGTAAGGTTTCCCCAGAGGAGGCACGTGGATAAATGCTGACCTCCCACGGCTCTGGTACAAGGAGGTGTAGTAGGTGAAGTCACAGAGGTACCTGGAACACAAAACAAGAGCTTATCAGTAAAAAAAAAAAATAAAAAAAAGGTATAAAACCAGATAAAATGAGCTGTAGGTTCAGCATCGTGGTGGTATCCTGGGATTTAGGGGAGTAACGTGGAATGTAAGGCAGGAATTGTGAGTCTGGGGTTGTTTTAATTAAATTTAGGATGAAAAATGTGAATGTCTTTCTTTTCTTTTTCCCCTGAAAAACCTTTTTTTCCACTGAAAACCAGGTGGTTTTGCCAGCCCTGAGAAGGGAAAGGTGTGGGAGGCTTCAGACACCACGTGGATGTGGCACTTGGGGACATATGGTGGCCTTGGCAGTGCTGGGGAATGGTTGGACTCGATGATCTAAGAGGGCTTTTCCAACTCCAGTGGTTCCATGGACAGTGTATGGGTTGTAGGAGCACAAAGGGAACAGGAGTGACACAGTCACAGGAGGCTGTGGCTATCCCTGGATCCCTGGGAGTGCCCAAGGACAGCCTGGATGGGGTTTGGGATAGTGAGAGGTCCCTGTCCCTGGCAGGGTGGGATGGGATAATGGGATGGGGTTTGGGATGGGATGGGATTTAAGGCCCTTCCAACCCAAACCACTCCTGGGATTCCCTGATTGCATGAACAGGGTGACAAGATGGTGTTAACCAGGCTGCCAGTCCCTGAGGGGCTCCAGGAGAGCTGGAGAGGATTTGGGACGAGGGATGGAGGGACAGGACACAGGGAATGGCTCCAAATTGGGAAAGGGAAGTCTGGGTGGGATACTGGGAAGGAATTCCTGGCTGGGAGAGTGGTGAGGGACTGGGATGGAATTCCCAAAGATTCCCTGAATTCCTGGAAGTGGCCAAGCCCAGCTCAAGCACCGGGTCTTGGAGCACCCTGGCATACAACTGCAAAACCCTTAAAGTGCCTCCTAACCCAAACCACTGCAGGATTCCCTGAGGCCACATCCCCCCAGGTCACCCCATACCTGCCAGCATCCTTGGAGATGGTGACAGTGACATCCAGCCCCAGGGCTGAGACCCTCCTGCACACGGCGTCCATGTCGATGATGGAGTCGATGCACTCGGGACCCCCCTCCACGCAGCACTGCGAGCCCGGGCAGAAGCGACAGTTGTCCAGCCCCTTGTAGCCCACGTTGTGGCCACACTTCTCCAGGGTGACAGTGGTGGCCATGCCAGACACTCCCACGTGGACCAGCAGCTGCCAGGGGAAAAGGGATGGGTTGGACTGTGGGATATCCGCAGCCTGATCTTTGTAGGATCCTTCCAATTTGGGAAGGATCTGATATCCGTGCCACTGCCTTCCCCTGTCCCAAAATCTAGCTCTCTTGAGCCACTTGAGGGACTGGAAGCCTGTGGTGACATCTTAGCAGCACCTTTGTCACCGTGTTCATGAAATCACAGAACCCTGTGGGTTTGGGTTCTGGATGTGGCACTCAGTGGTGCTCAATCCAAGGCTGGACTCAGTGAGCTTTGACCAGCCTGGATGATTCTGTGGCAGGATTTTGGGGTTGTCCCCACCCCAAACCACTCTGGGACTCCATGGTTCCACTCCCAGTGAACCACAGAGGGGTTACAGGGGTTTTTCTGTGAGTTCCAGAGGAACGAGGCATTTTTATCATGTTCTTCTCGTTTCACTCCCTCCTGAGCTAAACTGTGATTTCATCAGGGTAAAAAGGAGCCTTGGCACCTTGACAGCTGCTGGAGGAGCCCAGGTGGCACAGACAAACCACGAGCTGTCTAGACAGCCCTCTGCAGTGGCCCCTTCACACCCACTGCTCCTGGGAACTGGAGCACTCCGAGCTGTAAAATCCTACAAATTCACATGTTTCCATCACAAAAGAGGAAAAGATCCAGCCAGGCACTACCAGGCTGAAGGAATACATTAAAAAGGAGACTTCACATGGTGCCCACTGCAGATTCCAACCCTTTGCTGGGTGGTTTTTTTCTCCTCCCTTTACTCACTCACTTGGGGACTGTGCTTCTTCCACAAGGCAGGGATGAGTGTCTGCACGGTCTGGTACTCAACAGGGATCTCGTAGACATGCAGATCCACATCATTCCCCAGCCCCAGCTTCTCCAGCTCCTAAAAACACCAGCAAAGCAAAAACCAAGATGGTCAGACACGAGATGAGCAGAGGATTTACTCCTGGAAGGTTTCATGGCAGAGTGAGGGACTCATACCAGTTTACACCAGGTTGTATAACCTCATAAACCTCATAAACAGCACCTGCAGTGAGTTTACAGCAACCACTGTAAAAAAAAAAAAAAAAACCAAACCCATGATGGGAACAACAAACTCTCCACCTGTGTGAAGAGTTTCACCCACAGAACCGTTTGTCTGGCTCTGATGTGTGTGTGACAAAGAAATCAACATTTAACTGACAATAGTTAGCAGCAACACCCACGCTCCCAAGGAAATCTTGGCTCTGTTATTTATAGAGGGAGAGAGAGTCACAATCCCTACTTCTTTAAAGGAGTGACAATGTAGGGAAGGTGGGACTGGAAGGATTTTATCCATCATCCAGGGCTGCTGGCCTGGAGAGTAATTTCACTTTTCTTTTCCAAATAAAGAGCTCTCAGGGCTGGGTGACAGCACTGGTGATTCAACTAACTCAGTAAATTATTTCTCCCTCTCTAACATGAAAACATCCCAAACATCCTGGCAATAAATGGAGCCAATTTCCTTCAAACCTTTTAAAACACAATGTGTCAGTTAAACACCTTTCAAAGACTTTAAAACCACAGGAAAGGGTGGGGTTTTTTTTTTCCTCCCCAGTATTTTTGACTGGAAAGCTCTGTTTGATTGTAAAACTGGGAGTTCCCCCTGCACACAGGTTCTGGATGCTTCTCCTTTTCTCTGTCCAGTCTCACCAGTAAGGCTCCACTTGGAGCTTTGCTCCTCTGGCACCTCTCAGAGCCATCAACCCCAAACTTCCCAGAACTCAAGGGGACACCCACATGGTCTGAAGCCTCTGGGAAAAAAAGGGTTCTTAAACAAAACAAAAAACCAAAACCATCTAAACTTTGGAGCCAGGTAACACCAGGAAGCATTTTTCCAGTGGGAGAAAAGACCTTGGTCATCATATTTAAGGAATTCCTGAAGCATCTAACCTGGATCAGGCTTTGTCACCAAATGTCCAAAACAGCTGCTCTTATGGATCTGAGGCAGGAACAGATAAAAGTCATCAAACTCTCAAAGGACATTTCAAAACATTCCTGAATTTATCTCAGTTCCAGGTTTGGATTTGGTGACCAGAGCCACGAGCTGCTCTTTGAAGCAATTCTCAGGCTTTATTTTCCTCCTTGCAAGCTTCAGGCCAAGGAGTGCAGATCAGCTGTTTTTACTCTCCAGCCTTGTATTCCCTCAGGTTAAAAATTAAAAATTAAAGACACTTGAAAGGAGAAGACAAGTTGAGGTTTGAAGCCACCCCCATTTACACATGAGCAGTGTCTTGCCATCGTTTTTCTGTGTTTTTATCAGCATGAGTGGTTTTCTACTGAGGAAAAAAACACCTTTTACACTTGTACAACCAAACCACGGCGATGTAACAAGATCTAGGATAACTAAAACACCCAGAAAGGCCAAAGTGACACTTTCACAGAGCAGCAGATATGAGCAATGATGATAAATCACTGGCTCTGGCTCCCAGGGCAAGGCTGATATTAAAGCCTTGCTGTATTGATTAGTGTCTGGCACACTCAGACATTCATTACCAGAGATGGATGGAAGGGATGGCTCATCACAGCTCCTTTGCACAAATCTGCCTTCAAAACCTCCCCTGCTTTACCTGGAGCCTTAATAAAGTAAAAGAGTTTACAAATGAGAGTATTCAAACACCAGTCAGACTCTTCAGGAAAAGAATAAACACTCTTTAGTGTTAATACTAACGAGGAGTGATGCTGCTGCTGATGAAGGATTAGGAAGGACACAGCTCCTAGGAATGGGTTTTTTGGTGGGAAGTTTTGCTGGATGAAAAAAGAATCCTCCCCACCTCCTCCAGCCACTTAAACCTGAACTTTACCAAGCCACAACTTTCCTTTTAACCAACCCCAGCTCTCCATAATGAAGATGTTTGTAACCTTTCCCCCCCTCCCTGAACAACTTCTCCCCCCCAGCCCTGTCCACCTGACAAACAGAGCACACTGAACATGTGTGACCGATTCCCTGACCCCTCCACAATGCTGCTCTTTGTGAGCCTCTAATATCCTTATCAGGTCTGTCTAGACACCCTGACAGCAATTGTCCTTCCTCATGTCAAAATGCACTCTGACCCTCTCCTCCTCCTCCTCAGCCAGAAGCATTTTGGGGGGGGGATGAAGGAGCCCAGCAGCTTCTCAGTGCACAGGTCACACCTGTGTCCACACCTAAGTCACAGCAGGGAGGGCAGAAAATGTGCTGAGAAAAGCTCATTTTAGTGGTTTCTTCTCTTTTCTTTTCTTTTAGTGATTTCTCCTCTCTTTTTAGTGATTTCTTCTCTCTTTTTAGTGATTCCTTTTTGGAAGTCTCTCCCCAGCAAAAGTTAAAAAAACAAATAAATCCTGAACACTAAAATGATGAAAACTCAAAACAGCAAAACACCCAAATTAACACGGAGTGTTTTTGCTGCAGAAAGGAGTTTTTTTTCCTGCTGGTTTTATAGGAAAGCTCTCCCCAGTGAGTAAATATCCGAACATTTCATTGGGGTTTTTTTGAGTGGGATTTTGAAACTTTTCATTTCAGCAGCATTATTAGATTGCTGCTGCCACTATTTAAGGTACCCATGTGTAAAAATCAGTCAGCTTGCAAAACCAGACAGAAATTCACTGCACTTCCAGGGAAAACTCACACCGTGTCCATGTTCTGTCAGAGAAGCCAAATAAAACCAAGGGGTTGAAAAGAAAAAAAAAAAAAAGTTAATTTTATCCTCGGGATGCAGCATAATAAAAGATGTAATAAACCAGAACTAGCACAGCCCTAGAGCTAGAGGAAGGATTTCCAAAGATTGTTTAATTGATTTTTCTTCTATTAAAATGCAGATCACACCGTCTGGGATTCGGGAACTCAGACACGCCTTTGTGTCCACTCCGCTCCATGAAGTCCCCGTCTGAAAGTTGCACAATGCCCACCTCGGCCAGGCTCAAAGACATGCTGTTCCTTTTTTGTCTGGGCCTCTGGGGGCTGAGACAGGGGAAGGGAAGGCAAATCCTCCCCGCTGCCTCCGAGCTGATGTTTTCAGTCACAATAAATGCGCCGGCGACGCGAGCCGGAGCTTCCAGGGCGGCTCCGGTTTCCACTCAAAACATCCCCAAATTCTGAGTTTAATCCACTCAAAACATCCCCAAATTCTGAGTTTAATCCACTCAAAACATCCCCAAATTCTGAGTTTTATCCCCTCAAACACCCCAAACTCTGAGCTTTATCTAGTCAAAACACCCCAAATTCTGAGTTTTATCCACTCACAACACCCCAAATTCTGAGTTTTATCCACTCACAACACCTCAAACTCTGAGTTTTATCCAAACACCCCAAACTCTGAGTTTTACACACTCAAAACACCCCAAATTCTAAGTTTTATTCACTCAAAACATCCACAACTCTGAGTTTTATTCAAACCCCTAACTCTGAGCTTTACCCACTCAAACACCCCCAACTCTGAGTCTTATCCAAACACCCCAAATTCTGAGTTTTATCCAAACACCTCAAACTCTGAGTTTTACCCACTCAAAACATCCCCCAAGCCCCTAAAAAATGGATTTTAAATGGAGAGAATTACTTCATCCATCAGCCACATAACTGAGCAGCCACCAGTGCCTCGAGCTGCTTCTCTTTAGGTTTATTTTTTTTTTTTAAGCAACAGCACAACACCCACCACTCCTCCTGCTCCAAAAACACCCTTTTTGTCTGTCTCCTCTAAAATAAAAGCAGCTATTTACAATAGCTGACACTACAACAGCAAGAACAAACCAAATCATGAGCCTCACTTCTGATTTTTAGGAATGTCCTGTATTTTTTCCACCATCCACAACCTTCATATTCCTCCAAAGTGACCCAAACTTAAATATATTCATTCCCAAAAAGCTCTTGGAGGCAAAGGTTTTGTCTTCTCCTACCAGCCAACACATTAGGCAGCTGGACATTAGTTGGCTGTAATTGATTAGAGTTTGTGATTTAATTTAAAAGCATTTGAAAGAAGATATTAATCTCAGAGCTCTGAAGGGGAGAGAGACATGGTGGGGAGAAAAATAGATTTAATTCCCTGGGCAACTGTACTAAAAGGTACCGTGGAATTCCCAGTAGCTTTGCCACAAACCCTATCCAGAAGTGACAAAGAAAGAAGAAATGGGATAATGTGGCAGCACCATCCCTGTAAAAAGTGTTTTTACAGCAAAAAAACCCTTTAATTCCATCAAAATAGCTGAATTCCTTCTTCTTGCCTCATTTGTGGGATGTCAGCCTCACAAAGATGAACTCCTGGGCACAGGGTGGGGTTTTTGGGGTGTCCTGGACTGGATGATTCCCTCCCAGGATATTCCAGGATTTTAGGAATGTGCCCAGGCAGACACAGAGCTACAAGTGGCATAAACTTGATTTTGCCACCTTGATTTTGAGCAGGGAGGGATCTGCAGGAAAAGCATTTCCCCAGAAACTCTCCTGTCCCAAAAGCCAAGCAGAGAAGGGCAGATCCAGGGGGAGAAAAGAGGCAGCTCTGCCTCAGAATCAGATTCCTGACACTCAGACAGCTCCACAAAACCTCCAGCTGGAAGTGTCCTCTCAGAGATAAGGCTTGGTTTAAAGGTGAACCAACTGGCCCAGCTTCAAGTCAGAACTGAGACAAAAACATCCAGATTCCCCTGGGTTGGTAGGTTGGTTTGTTTATTTTGAATTCTCCAGGGCAGAGGAAGATTCCAAGCTCCCTGCCCCATTTAAAATCATCCAAAGCTGGGAATTCCTTACTTGCCTCAGCTACATTAACTCAATCTCATTAAACTCCACCAGCTAAGGGATTGTTTTCTGAGCAGGGAATCAAACATTATCCAGCTGACCATCTGGATATCTGCAGTGAGCTCTGTTAATAAACTGGGAAGAAGTTGGAAGTGATACAAAAGAGCTGAAACCCCAAATTTGTAGGGATCTGTCCTCTGTTTTGACTCCCTGAGAGGAAAATTCAGGGGTTTTTACCTGCACTGCAATCCAGCTGGCATTCACAGCGTGTTCTCCAAATGGCCCAAACCCTGCAAGAGAAGAAAAATTCACAGATTTGACTCAACTTGAAGTTGCAAAGAGGTTTGAGCTCTCCTGGATTAGTTCTCCTGAAAAAAAAAACCAAAAAAAAACCAACCACTTTTACCACTCAGTCCTTATTCCTTTACACCTGAGTATCAAACAACACACCTGCACTAAAATATTTCAGCTACAGCCTCGTACAGTGAAGGAAAACATTAATTGCTTGTAAAGAAATTTGGTTTTTTCTTGGGGAGAAGAATTTTCCTTCCTGCCCAGGTTAGAAAAACTTGTTATTACCACGGAATTAGAATCATGATTGGATTTTCTATTCCTGATTGCTTCAGCCCACAGCAGATGCTTCCACAAGCCTGCCTCAAATGTTCCTTCTCCACTCAGGGTCTTCTCCAAGATCTTCGTTAGCATTAATTACACCACACAAGGAAATAAACAGAGCTGTTGACAACCCACCTACACCACAGCAAAGGCTACCAAGGCGTTATCAAAAATACTTCCTTCAGCACCTCTAAATTCCTAATGAATAACTTTGGAGTTAACTGGTAATCCATAACATCTTTTCTTTTTTTTTTTTTTTCCTGAGCAAGCACACAAAGGTTGGGCAATTTATCTGGGCGTAACGTCGATATGCTTTAATTTAAAATGTCACCGTTGCCCTCCGAGCCTCGTGCAATTAGGAGACATAAATCCTGCAAGGATCCAAGAGGGACCACAAATATCAGATGACACCTTAATGGAAATGTTGGATTTGCCCTCCCCAGCCAGGCTGAGGTGATGCTGCACAGGAGGAATTTCCCAAGCGTGGGCTCGTCCACGCCCGTGGATCTCAACCCAGCGCTGCCAGCTCGGTCAAAATAAATATTCCCACAAAAATCAAAAATGTTGGGGGTGTTTTCCTGCGAGCAGAACTGCAGGGGTGTGAGACAAACTATGACAGGGGGAGCGAGGCGAATTAATGCCTTCCCAGCTGTTTCTGCAAGTCCCACACGACTCTCTGGAAGCAAACGTTGAGACCTGCTATGTTTAATTCCTAAATAAAGCGTGACAATCCTATAAAAGAAATCAAATCCATATTTTAACCACTCAGCCACGGAAAGGCTGAAATTCTACAGGTGCCCAAGCACAGGGCACAATCCCCTTGCTCCAAATCCCAAACTGGCACAAGCACAGCTGGGGTTATGGCTGCTCTGACTCATCTCCTGCCCAGATTCCCGGTGTTATCCCTTCCTGGGAGCATAAGGAACTTTGTGGGCAGCATCCGACCCCATGGAGCACAGCACATCCACCACGGGGCCCTCCAAGGCTCATTAGCAGTAAACCAGCTGCAGGGATCGTGATGGGATTATCTCCTTAACGAGTTCTAAAAAAGAAATTGTGCACAAATAACGCTTATCCTCATCCAGCACAAGCTCGGAACCCACTGGGAACACGACACCATGCCCAGTTTTCAACGGAATTCAGCGTGACATCGATGACATTATCAAACAGGGCCAGAGCTGACAAGGCAACCATTGCATTTTGCAACCAAAAAAAAAAAAAAAAAAGAAGGGGTAAAAAAAAGAGCGTGGTGGAGGAGCCTTGCGAGCAGCAGAACGCTTCCTGACGCAAGTTTTCTGTTTAGTCACCGCCGCTCCACGCTGGATTTGGGGCTGGGAAAGGCAGGATTTGCCACCTGCTCCTTGGCTCCCCACAACTGCTCCCTGGAAAAGGCACTTTTGCCTGTGATTACAGCCCCTGCTATTCAAAAAGCCTCAACTTCAGCTGCTGGGGGGGAGAACCTGAATAGTTTGGGCGAGTTCCCCATTTGTCACAGGACGGCCTCACCCACAAATCACCCTGAGCTGCCTTTGTACCCCGGGAAGAGGCTGACAACGCCGGGGCCTCTCGCTGCCTCTGCTCATTCTTCCCCGAGGCGCTTCTGGGGCTGCTTTGGGGAGCAGCTCCCACACCTTGGTGGTTCAGGGTGGGGTGGCCAGCAGGAAATTCCCCCCTCCCTGCGCCCCAAATTGGTTTTCCTGCTCCTCAGGAGGCTCGATTCCCTTCATCTGGCGAATAGCAAAGCTTTTGGGATGGGGTCACAAACGGAAAAAGGGGATCCAATGGATACTGGCTGGATAAGTGTTAGGAAAACCCCTCACCCCTGACCCACAGCAATCCAGCCCCAAAGTCCCCCAGACTCTGCCCTTCACCCCATTTATCACCCTACACAGGGGACAGCCCCCCAAAACAGCCCCGCTCCCCATTCCCTCAGTCACCCTCTGACGGGACAGCAGACCCCCCTCTCTCCTCAGGGAAGGGGACCCCCATTTATCCCCCCATGATCTCAAGGAATGGGTCCCCCACTGCTCCCTCCAATCCCTGTGGTGAAGGAGTCCCCAAAATTACCCTTCTCCCCTAGATTTCTCACCACAGAGGAGAGGAACCCTCCAAACCCCCCATCACCTCGGGGAGGGGTCTTACACCCACCCTGGCCGCTTTCGGTCAGGAAAAGGGTGCCCAAACCTGCTCTCCTCACGACAGAGCAGGGGTGCTCTACCTACACCCCCAAACCCCTTCACCCCCCCAGATTTCCCCTTCCCTCAAAGCTCCCCTTCCCCTCAGGGAAGGGCTCCCTCAAACCGCCCCCTCCAATCTCCCCTCAGGGAAGGGCTCCCTAAAACTGCGCCCTCCAATCCCCCCT
>VZTT01013122.1:0-11029 GCA_013400855.1 Buphagus erythrorhynchus | reverse complement strand
GAAACTATCTGCCAATCCCCTTCCTTTATAGCAGCTTTCCAGATTTCCTCCCACGGATTTTTCGGAGTAAGAGGGCATGGAGGAAAATCCTCGGAGTCACTAGGACTCAAGTCTTCTTCGGACGAGGAGGAATGTGCTGGATCAAGGACATTTACATCAGCCTTAGGCTGATCCCGGTAAAGCTTGCCAGCCTTGGACCTGGGTGCTGCCATGTTGGATATGGGCGCCGCCATCTTATGAGGTGTTTTACAGGATAAATCCTGATCTAAGATGGCCGCCTTCCGGGGTGGTTTTCCAGAGGCGTGATCTAGGCCGGAAGTGGGTTGCCTGATTGACAGGGTCGAAGGGGTGGAGTTAGCAACCTGATTCCGAGCAAAAGAGGAGGTTGGGGCAGGGTTAGGTGTGGGATTAGAGGGACCCGATGAGCCGGGTGATCGACGCTGCGATTGGTGTAGGGTTTCAAGGATCAGATGGAAGATGGGAAGCATGCGGGGTGCACTAGGGTCCCTTTTGCCTGCTAGTTGGCAGAGCTTCACCCCCACTGAGTCCCAGAACTTAGTGTCTGCCATTTCTTCAACTGAGGCGTCAGGGAAATTTCTAGAGATCCACCTCACTATTGCTTTTCGTTCCTTTTTTGAAAAGTCTTTCTCATGTTTACGAAGTAAAAACTTAAACTGTCCGTAAACGCTCTTCTCTACGCTGGATATATAACCACCCATCTTCCTTTCCTCACCGCCTTAGGGGAAGTAGCTGCCAGAACGCCCCTAGCCGAGACTAGGACCCGTATTTTAAAACACAGCAGTGAAGTGGGTTATCCTATATCCTTTCGTCCCCAAAACCCACCTGCACTCCACAGGTGTCCCCATTGACATCCTCGCCGAACTCTCGGGTATCCGGACGAGGTCCCTCCTTGCCGATGGTTCCGCCGGGCCCCGGCGCAGCCAAAATCCAGGGGACGCTGTCCTACTGCAAGCCCAGGAGCCCTGAATATCAGGTCCCTGGACTCGGGCACTTATCAGGGTGCGAGGGTGGTCCCTGATAATCCTTCTTAGGGTCAGGTTCACAGATACTAGGGCTCTTATGGCGAGATAAAAGAAGAGCGGTCTCACGGCCTTAGCGTTGTAACATAAACACTTTAATAATAGTAAAAGTAAAGGCGGGACAAGGCCCCAGAACTCAAATACAGTGACTGAGGGGGTAAGGTCTCCCTAAGAGCTAAGGACCGAAGAGGAGGGTACAGGGAAGTCTGGGGTTTAAGTATGGGACAGGAGAGGAGGTGGAGTTGGAGTGGGGTCCAATGGGTACAAGGGAAAGTGGTGCAAAGGAGGGACAAAGGAAGGCAGGGTCCAGTGGGATAGATGGGGTGGAACAATGCGACAACTGAGAACCAATAGAGAAACAGGAAGGGGAGAACATTCTAGGTGTGGGAGTGGTGGCAATTGACTGTCAAATTAGGCATTAGCATGGATGACCCCATAGCCATGTGGGAGTCTTTTTCAGGGGTCATCACAATTTAGATAAATGCCTCCCATGGCCTAGGTCTGGGGCAGAATTGTTCCTCTGTGATGGCCGTCTGATCTGACATCTCTGTCAGGCCGACTCCCGCACCCTCTCAAACAAAGTCTTGTTTACCAAGTAAAACAGGAGCTTCAGCCCTGGGTTTTCATGCCACCACTGGTAACAGGAGAGAAAACCTAAAATGAGAAAGAAAATGTTATTAAAATGGAAACAAAATAAGTGGGGATGGGGGGAAATGAACTGGTAGACTATAGAAGAATAAATTGCGGCAATAATGACCAGAAGGTAAAAATCTGTTCCCTTCAGTATTCTTCATTTTAAAAGTTCCCTCTCCTGATTAAAACTTTGTAAATAGTAATTATTATCACAAAGATATTCATAAACAGATGTTTTTAAAAATGCAAATTAGACCACAAATCAGAAAATATGCAGTTTGTGTGCCACAGGGAATTTAATCTTTGAAAGCAGAAAAATGCATCAGACCCCATTTCCAGCAGAACACCATAACTCAGGACTGGAAGCAGTGCTTTTTTTTCTTCTACTTGTTAAATATGGTAATGGAGTGAAAAAGCTATTATTTACTTAAGTCTGCTGCTTTTATATTACATTTGTATTCATAAAAAAACCTATAAAATATATCTAATTCCAAGCTGCATTATTAGTTTAGCATAAAACTGAAACATACTTATATGAACAAAAGTAAAAATAGTTTCTGTTAAGATATGTAAGTATCTACAAATAATTCCAAAGGTGCATATTATTTTTCTTGTCTTTCCCTGGAAAGAGAACATTCATTCAAATCAGACGCATTTCTGATAAGTAAGAGCAGATTTCCTGATTGCCATTTGTTTGTGAAATACAACATGGATTATTGTTTCTGTGAAGGTAATTGGCTGTGGAGTCTCTTCTATTTCATACAGAAATGATGAAATACTATAGATTCTAAAATGAGTATGGTCACTTAATTTTAAAACAAAGCAATTATTGTTCTATTATTATTAGGTATTCGGAATCAATATATTGTCTTTCAACTTGCACTCACATCCGGAATAAATCTATAATATTACAAGTAGTCAGAAGTGAATAGCAACAGAGCAGAACAGATATTCAACAGGAGTCCTTGGATATAGTTTGAACAGATTATACACTCAGATTGGCCAACAGTGAAAACAGAGGTTGGTTGTTAGTCTTCCAGGTGCCTCAAAATACCCAGCTTGCCCAGGGATATACAGAATTGATGGAGCTTCTGGAAGCAGTAAATTACAATTCTTACTTTATTTTCAACAGTTAGAGTTGGTCCCTTTGACATCAAAGGAACTAATAAAGCACAAAGAGTGCATTGGATTTGACCCAAGAGACACATATGCACTTTTATATACAAGGTAAAATTTTATTGGTGATGGTAAGCCTCATGGATTTCTTACTGGTCTGGATTTTTCTGCCTGTCTCTTTCTTTTCAACAGATTTTTGAATAAACAAGATATGGTTCTAATTTCTTCCAGACTGGAAGAACAATCTGCTTCTCAAAAGGAAAAATTAAAAAATTCCCAGTGGTTTAGTAATAAGTAAAATATTTAACATAAATAATGAGTAAGCAAAAATGAAAAGTGATCACTGCTACAGGTGTCAAAACCAGAAAAGTAGACAAGAGCTGTTTTTTTTGTACTGAGAGAAATTTTCACAATGCTGTATTTGCTCCTTTAATTGATGCTTTATACATTAGCATTTATACAGATGATTTTTACAATGCTTAATATTAATAAAGGATTACACAACTTAAGGCCCCAAATTATAATAATTAAAAAATTAAATCTCCTCAAGCTCTCTGAACAGCAGGTAACTGCCATCTCCTCTGTGGAAGCCAAAGGAGAGGATACCAGGATGTGTAGGGATGCTTCTCTTTATTCAAAATGATAGAGAGCAGGCTTAGATTAGGTATTACAAAAAAATTCTTCCCTGTGAGGGTGCTGAGCCACTAGCACAGGCTTCCCAGAGAAGCTGCGGCTGCCCCATGCCTGGAAGCGTCCAAGGCCAGGTTGGATGGGGCTTGGAGCAGCCTGGGATAGTGGAAAGTGTCCCTGCCCATGGCAGAGGGAAGAACAGGATGAGATTAAAGCACTTCAACCCCAAATCATTCTGTGATATGATTCTAGGACAAAAACAAATTTCCTCAAGTTCTACCAGGGGAGATTTAGATTAAATACCAGGAAAAGTTTCTTCATCAGAAGGGTTATCAAGCATTGAACAGGCTGCCCAGGCCAGTGGTAGAGTCACCCTCCCCACATTTAGAAGATGTGTAGATGCAGCATTTGAGGACATTTTAGTCATGGGCTTGGCAGTGCTGGCTTAACAGCTGGACTCTATCTTAGAAGTCCTTTCCAACAGAAATAATTCTATGATTTCCCACACACACTCCCAGCCCATGAGTAGCACAGCAAGGGGTCACTTACACCTTGTCTTATTCACTAGGGAAGGATTTACATTTCAGCCCTAAGCAAACAGGCTCCTTTATGCCCCTTAAAACTGTACAGGGCTAGCCCAGTAACAAGTTGCACCACACAGTTCTCTAGGGACTCACCCTATGTAGTATTTCAAGGTATTTTCAATTATTAATGCAAATTAACTAGATTGTACCAGGGCCTGTATTTCTTCATGCAGAACAATGCCCCACTTCCCACCTTACACTGAAATTTCTCGTCTGTCATAACACTGAGGATTAAACAGATGATCTCAAGAGTGAATTTGTGACAGTGGGAGACATGGAAAGCAGTCCCACTACAGTGAATTGGGTCTGAATTTGGTTCCCCTACTCCTCCTGCAGGCAGACAGTGAGTCCCAGCAAGGCAGAAGTCTGGGTCTTACAAGGAACAGCTTGCCTGAGCTTACTTCCACAATTTCCCTTCAGCTGGAAAAGATACCCTCTCACTCTGAAGAGATAATTTATCAGAAAGCAAAATGTAATCTGAATTTATTCATGATCATCTCAACCATAGCCACACATACGAACACAACCATATTCCAAGTGCTCCTGTGCCATCTCTCTCCATCCCTGATGAGGATTCACCTTCCATACACACTGATGCTACCCATCCCCAATCCACTCCTGGGGTGAGAGGAGCCAATTTAATTGTCTCAACCCTGATTGCAGAGGTCTGTGGGGGAGGGGTTGCACATGTTCCATATCCAAGAGGCACCCAGAAGATGGAGGAAAGCCTTGTCTCTGGGGAAACTCTGCCTGCCAACCAGTTCATGTCTCGCATGGGACAGGCAGGCAGCAGGGACACCACACCTCAGAGCCACTGCAATCAGATGGCAGGTCTCTTCCAATGGACTGCAGTGCAACATGGGACTGGGCCAATAGTCTCCTCTCGCCAGGCAGACTTTTGGAGGAGACGGGGCATAAAAAGTAACTGCGTCACAGGTCCCAGAGGCTTTTCAAAACTTGCTTTTTGAGTGTGTGTTTTTGGCTTGGGGCTGTGCTTTTGCTTCTGAGGCTTGGTGATTCCAGGGCTTTTTGAGACTTGCTTGTCGAAACTTGCTTTTGAGTCGGGGTTTTTTGAGTCTTACGCATTTTTACCTGGCCCCAACCTGCCTTTTGGCTCTCCTGCCCCCGCTGGCTCTTGCTCGCCCTTGCATCTGCCCTGCCTCCCTGTGTCCCTGACCAGCGCCCTGCTTGCTCTGTCTCTGCGTCCCTGCCTGAGGCACCTGTGTCCAGCCCTGCCCGCCTCCGAACCAGCCCACCACCGTGATCCTTGCCACAACCCTGTCCAGGCTGCTGGCCCTCCTGCCCGGCCTCCCTCGCCCTGTGTCCGGCCGCGGCGGGAGCCATCCCCCGGCAGGCAGCGAGCACAGCCACGCCTCAGGACATGGACGGCACTGCCCAACCTCCGCTGGGAACACCCTCTTTTCCCTCTGTCTCCTCTCTCTCCCTCGCTCTCTCCCATTTTTCTTCCTCTTGCGCTGGCTGTTCTAGGCCTCTTTAGTAGGGTAACTCCTTTTTATTTTGTTTTTTTTTTGTTGCCAATAAACGGTTCTCAGATACAATGTTTGTTTAGTTTGACTTAATTTCGTTCCTGACCATCTATTTTTAAAAGAACTCCTACAAGTTCCCCACAGTGGAACATGACATATGCAGAGGGTTTGCCAACAGCACAAGGAAAGTTGGCTTTCCTCCTTTAAACCAAGCTCCTGGGAACAGGCAGCAGCCTTTTCTACATATGTTTATACCTTATATTTAAATCCATCATTGCATGTCATTTACGAATGCTGTGTGTAACCACAGAAGTTGGTTCATTAAGATGAAAAAGGACAAAGACACAGCTGATTCCTCCAGCACCCAGCTTCTTGAAAAGAAACTTCTCATACTGTGTCTTAGTTTTATCCTGACGTTCATCACTGCAGCTGCTGGAAGACTGACTTTCCAAATACTGTTTAGATCGCACTATTCTAGACAGCATCTTCAAACAAGATTGTTGTGGGCACCCAAGTTGTCAGTAAGTGCTAAATCAGTCTGTTAATGTTTTAAATGTGTGACATTGTGCTCAGGTCCATCTCTATTTCCAGACCTGATCAAGGGGAAATAAAGCACTCATCTCAATTCTACGAGGACATTGGAAAACTCTGGGCCGCTATGAAAAAACAACATCTTCATGATGGTAGCCTCATGTTGATGTAGTCACAGATTAACTCACCTCCTGAATATAGTAGGAAGTAAAAAATTGAGCTAAAAAGCTGCATTTCTGGGAAGATTCAAATGCTAGTGCATGAATATCAGTAGTGCTTGTGTCCACAGGGATTTTATAAAGTGGTTTTGAAACAATCTGTGCATCAGAAAATACCACATTTTTCAATGAGCACAGGAAGTCTGTAAAGCTTTTTGTGAAAAAAGCAAGGTTAAAACTCATTAGAGCTCACATCAGGCATTTGATGGGCTTTACAAGCTGCCTTACTGTTGTAAAGTGAAAAATAACTGGTAGGGATTGGTTTATATTTTTAAATGTCCTGGATTCTCTTTCTCTAGCAAGGAAGCAAAATTGCCCCATGTCAAACACTTATTCCCCTGATAATTCTTCTCCTATTGTTTTAAAATTATGAGTTTTGACAAGGGTTTTAAAGATTGCCATTAAATGCTGCTCAAGAGCTGCAATGGATTGCAGAGAAGAAAGTAAAAATAGTGAGGATCTGGGCTATATTTGCCTCCACTTTGTAGACCAGAAGAAGGAATCAGTGGCAGGAACATTCAGGCCTTTTCCATCTCAAGATCAGGATTTACACTGTGACCAGGGGGACCTGCATTTTTGAGTTGCCTGGTCACCGGGACCAAGTTTAACAATGAAAGATCCCTGTTCATGGCTTTCTTTGGAAGCAAGAACAAATTAGGGACTCCTCCAGACTGCTCCTTTGATTATAGAGAAATCATAGGTTTGCTTCCAAATAAAACGATTTGCAAACAGTAAAATATTCTCTTGCAAAGAGTAAAATATTCTGGGATTAAGTCTGTGATCTATAATTCCCAATGTACATAAGCCCAGATTAAATTTTCCTTTTCAATTTCATGAGCTGTCAGCAAAACTAAAATACAAAAAAAAATATGTGATACAAGAAAGAAGAAAACAAAAAATTATTGGTAAAGAAAAGCCAAAAAACAGTAAAAAAAAATTCCACTATTTCTTTGTAATTTCTATTACTTTTTATCTGATTTAGCACATCACTGAACAACCTAAAATCCTTGAATTTTAATTTGGAATTTTCACTGATTGTTTTTTTCTCTATTCAGCAGTGTCAGTGCACAAACTGTGTTTGTGTACTTTGTTAAATCCATGTAAAACTTTAAATTTGTTTCAAGAGAACTCTGGATGTGATCTAAATAACTGAGCAAGAGAATCTTGTTAAATATTTAGAAAATGTATATTGGCATTTTTATATTTTGCAATACCGCCCTATTAAAATTTATGGTAAGGAAGATTCTATTAAGCTTATGAGACACTAAGTACTAAATAATCCCTGAAGAGAAGAGCAGAGGGAATGCAAGTATTTCCTTGTTATTGACTGTTACCAGAGTTTTTGAGCAAACAACACTACAATCCAATCTGCATTTAAAACAGTTGACACTATGGTTGGATACAATGAAAATAATTGTATCTAAAAACTTACTTATCTACCAAGACCTCTTGTGTTTGCAAATAGAAAGAATGTGCACATACACAGTGTCAACAGTTATTCCATCTAAGTGTTTCCATCTTGGACTCAACCCACTGCAGCTTCAGGCAGTCCTTTACCTGAAGTCCCGTGCTGCATGGGTATGAGGGGAGGAAAATAGAGAATAGCTGAAAACCCTTCGTCCCATGTTGCAGAAGTAGTGATAAAGCAAGAGGAAATATCTGAAGACACTCATGGTATGAAACAGATCTCAGATTTACACAACAGAGAGCAGCCATGGATGATTTAAATGGCTTTTGGATCACATCATTAATATTTTGAGACTCAGAATGGAGATGCCAAACAGGACTTCCTCAGCAAGTCAAGCTGAGGTCTTCTGACTTTGACTCCAAAAATATGGGGGAATAATCAGCAGATTCCTTGATTGACAGTGTTTACACCAAGAAATCTCTCATGGTAATGGCATGAACCTCTGCCCAGCTACTGCTGCATGCAAACCACATACACATAAATCAATCTGTACATTACACACACTGAGCAAAGTGAGGTATTCTCCTACGGGACACTATGTCCTTTTTAATAGCTTGAAACATGCAACTGAGAATAGAAACTTAGTTGCTTTTACAAATTATTTATAATAAAAGAATGTGAGATGAGGAAAAGAGGAGCATGTTGTACCACATTACAAGAAAGCAAATGTTGCACAAACCACGTTCCTGGTCAGAAGAAAAAATAAAAGGCACTTCAGGCCTGTGCATATTAACTGTGTCAGCACAGCACATACTCATCCTGAGTTTTCTGGGTTGATTTTAGAGATAGAGTCTGTCAGACAACAATTACAAAGCTACTCAAGGCGAGAGCAAGGTGAATGATCACTACCTCTATAACTCTGCCATCAAAAGCAGTCCAAGCCTTGGAATTCTGAAATTATTTTTTAAATGGCTTCTTTGACAATTTTCTTTTTGACAGCAATAGCACTGACGCATTTTTTTAGTTACTTCTCTGATTTGTTTGCCAAGAATGCTGCAGCAGACATGCTGTTTCAGGATGACAAGAATCAGATGTCACAAGGTTATTTATAATTTTATATAACAGTTAATTCAATAACAAAGTAAGAAGGGATAATTCAGATTCACTGACTTTTACTGACCAGAATGTACATTCCATATCTACATTTGGTAAATCTTGACTTCTAGTTCCCCCTTGAACTTGCCTGAAGCTGGCTAAATTAAATACAGAATTAGGAAACAAAATCTAGTCCCAAATTTTTAATAACACATTAACTGTCTTCATTATCCATAAATCACACAACAGCCTTTATGTTCTCAAATTAGGGCTTGTGCGAGCACTTTCAACACAACAGTGATACTGATTTCATATTGAGACATCTGTGTTCCTTAGTATTCTGTCTGATACACTCAGAATGCTCTTCCTAGAAACATGCAAGAGAAGAAAATAACTAAATATCAAGTATAACATGACACGCAAAACAGGAGGAAAAAAAGTCTTACTACATGACCAGAAAAACCTGGGGCTTTTTTTTCATTATTTCAAAGTATTCATTCTACCACTAATGCAATCATTAGATATCTTTAATTTAAACATTAAAACTTCCACCAGAGTGATTAAAAATGTTTTTATAGGAGCTTTGGAAGAAAAATCTTTAAAATCAGGTTATGTCCTACTGTAGTACCTAGCCTCTCTTACCCTGGGTCTTTCGGCTAGCTCCTGACCAGGAAGGAGAGGATGTTTGACAAGGGCAAAGGTAAAAGACTAAAGGAGGCTCTTTTCTCCTGTGGGAAAAAGGATCCACAGTTTATTCTGTCATCCACATGGTGAGAGGAGAAAGAGAGAGAGAGAAGATGGCGGGCACTTTAAAACTCGGGGAAAGGGGAGGGGAGGAACAGACCTGTGACCAATGGGACACTGCCGACAGGGAGGGACAAAAGGAAGGATTCGACCATGTCACAGGCCGATGGGGGAGAACGGAAGATACCATAACAACCATGAACAATGCAACTTATGAAACAAACAGTGCAATACTACATCTCTCCCTTTTTTGTTAAATAAAGTTAAAAGAAAGGCGTCAGAATTATTCTGATTCAGAATATGAATTTGTCCACTGCTTATGATTTGCGGGCCAGTTAGGCTGCTTTTGGTCCGTCATTTCTATGTGGTTGACTTCTGAGGTAGTCTGGATTATACTGTTAATGGCTTCAAAAATCAAGCACCATAGAACTCTGAATGCCAACACTATTAGGAAAAGAATAACAAGAAACAAAGGAATTGTTTTAACTATTGAAGTCCACCGCCCTGAGAGTCCCCACCCTTTGAACAGTCCACTGAATTAGTCTTCAGATTTTTGCTTCACTTGTCCAATCATGCTTTTCATTTCTCAGAGGGCTGCGTGGATGTTGGGAGCCTTTGAGGTCAGGTTCAGGCAACAAAGTCCTTCAAATTCCTGGCACTCGTGTCAATGCAGCAGCAGGAGAAAGTCTATAGCTGCACGATTTTGGAGTGTGGCCTGCCTAGTAGTTTCTTCTCATCTCTACCAGGCAGGTAGACATAGGGTCTCTTGCTGCTGCAGTGGACAAGTGGACCATCTGTGCTAGTGTCACCCAGATGTTCTGACGTGGCTGAGGGATGATCCACGCGGCTGTGAGACTGCTCAGTGCGAACAGGATGACAACTTGTACAGGGCTTATCGCGAGGTTAGATGGGAGGTAGGTTTTTTTCTAAAAAGCAAAAACAAGCATTTTAAAGCATATTAAAAGTCTGTGTGTCTGCCTGGATGAAACCAGATCTCAGGAAGGTTTTCTTCTCCTCTTTCCGGCGGCGTCGTCTTTTTGAAGCAACTGCTCCTTGCTTTTCTTCCCCTTCTGCTACAGCTGGATTTTTGGGGATGAAAGATTTTATTCACTTTTGAGGTATCCAATGTGAGCATGTGGGGGTAGATACACATTTGTAGCCACACCCCCAGGTAACGAGTTCATAAGGGCCCTTGGTCTCCCAAGTTTCTGGGTCCTTAATTAAGACAGGTGGATGCTGAGACAACTTAAACTGGTCACTGCTGTTAAAATGGCGTACCACCAGAGGACTCATGTTTTCAAATGAACAATTTAGAAAATTAATGGTAAGCATGATTTTGCAGAGCTTTTGTTGTGGCAACATCCACACTGTTGAACTGCTCTGCCTAGCCACGACTTGCTTGAGCATCTGATGGGCACGCTCAATCACACCTTGGCCTGTGGGGAGTGGGGGATACCAGTTTTATGTTCCACTCCCCACTGCTGGACAAACTCTTAGAATTGCTTGGATGCATACACTGAGCCATTATCTGTCTTGATTTCCC
>VZTT01013121.1:5851-18501 GCA_013400855.1 Buphagus erythrorhynchus | reverse complement strand
AATTGAAACATAATGTGTAATCTTATGAAAAGCAATGCTACTTTAAGTACCTCTTCTTAAAAAATAAAATCCTCAAATATAAACAGTAAAAAAACAAATCCTCAAATATAACATTAAATATGTCGTACCTCTTTCAGAATTCTTTCATTAAAAAATTGCTGCAGTTTTTCATTACAGTAGTTTATACAGAATTGTTCAAAACTGTTGTGTTCAAAGTACTCTGAAAGACAGAAGTTAAACTTTTATGATAAAACACTGTTCTAAGCGTTTATATTAAGTAGTAAATAAGAGAAGCTTCACAGTGCTAATATTTAAAGATGTGTGCAGATCCATAGCCATTTCTTTCAGCAAAATGAAATCTTTTTTTACAGATCTCCAAGTTGTACACAAGGCATCTAAAAATACTGCAGCAGATGATATTTCTAAGACAAATGACAGACAGTTGGCAGCAAATCAAAGCAAGATGCTACCAAAGAGTGAAGTTGTACCAATACATCCTCATGCTTTTATGATACAACCGGATTGCACAGAACATCAAAGCTCTAAAGACCTGAAAACCAAAGGCTGTTCCCCTGGACAACCTTGGCAGGACTCGAGCACAAGACAAAACAAGCCCTGTTTTNCTATATCTAGGACTCCAATGAAGCAAGAAGAAGTTTCAAATGGAAAACACTGGTTTACCCTTTTCACTACATGATCAAACAGATGACTATACACAGTTTTAGCCAAGGCATCACGAGCATTGTTTGCTTGTTCCACTTTCAAGGGTACCCTAAAAAAACAAGATACAAATCTTATTTTTCAGAATTCCTAACTGTGAAATGCTGAGACTAGACTCTAAACTTAAAAACAGCCTTTCCAATACCACAAATTAGGACCTGAAAAACCCTCCTGATCTCTAGGCCAATCTAGGAAACAATCTTGCCAAGTTAGACCATCTTACCTATAAGAAATAACAACGTTTTGCTACCATCAGTAGAAATGACATTTAGATGCTTTCATAATTGTTTATTAGATAATTAGAAATTCTACTGAAAACTTCCAGAGAATAATATTTAAAATTTATACATCACCATCTACAAAAAATATTCCAACTATTTATTTATGACTTGTTTTGTTAGAATAAAGCCTATAGTTGAGTTTTTGCCCTGATATTTTTTCTGCTCCTTACCCCATCATACCAGTGAGGAGGCTGAGGGTGAACAAGAAGCTGAGAGGGGACACAGCTGCAACAGCTTACCCCAGCTGACCCCAACTGACCAAAGGGACATTCCCTATCATATGGCATCATGCTCAGCAATAAAAACTGAACGAAGAAGAAGGAAAGGGAAATGATCCTATGAGTTTGAAATTTTGTCTTCCCAAGTAACCATTACACTTGATGAAGCCCTGCTATCCTTGGGAGCTGAACACTGACCTTCCAACAGGAATTGGAGAATGAATTATTGGTTTTGCTTTGTTGCACGTGCAGCTTTTGCTTTACCTGTTAAACTGTCTATCTCAGCCCATGTGTTTTCTCCTTTTTACCCTTCCCCATCACACTGGCAGGGAGTGGCTAATGAGGGGCTGGAGTTAAACCACAACAACTTACCCATACTGCATATTTTCCTTCACTTCCCAGAATTCATAAGCACTAAACTAATAATTACTACTTTTTTATATTTTCAAGGATAATAGTTCTGATGCAGAATCGTGAGAGTGATGGAGATCACTTTCTACTGTGACTGGTAAGGCAAGTGTCCATTCCCACAGGACACTTGCAGCTACGTTACATTTGGTATTAATTAGCTTTAACACACAATCTTGTCTTCCACTAAGTACCTATCTTAAGGTAATGAGTACTGACAGAAATCTCAGCTTATAAATAGAAGGAAGGTACCCTTGCATTCTGTTCTGATACGTTTAAGAGATCAGAATACTAATTCCTGTCAGCTGCAGACCTATTACATAATATAATACATTAAAATAATTCATGCTTTTCACTTACTTTTTTAAACAACATGACAAAAAGTTGTACTGCTAGAGCAGATATTTACAAAACAGTCCTAGGTTAAAATAGCAAATTCTGCCACTATTAAGTACAATTCTATAGACTGCACCTTGCTGTTAAATTTTATAGTATGCAGCAAACACACATGGAAAATGTAACCCTGAAATGTATTTTGCACAACTGAAAGTTCAGAACCACGAAATAATGCTGAAAATGCACTGAGACAGTAGATACACAAGAACTCCATCACAGAACTTATGTTCAGAACAAGTAGCTTTCTTCTCACAAACTTGCTTTCCCTCAGCTCTTCCTTTCTTTGATCTGCACAAAGAAAAATGAATCTCTTTCTTTCTCTTGTTTCTTGCCTGAACAGGAAAAGATAAATTTTCCTTCCTCCATTTCACCTTCTTTCCCTCTCCTCCATTTATCAGCTACTTGAATGGAATAGAGAAAAAATTGCCAAATTCAAAAAATTGCCACTTTGGTAAAGCTGCAAGAAAAACTTGTTGGTCTTCATGCCAATTTCTTCAGCAAGGTTTCCATTGATCTAGAGTTTGAGACCTAGGGGAAAGCACGGACAGGGTAGATTGAGCCTGTGGACAACTCCATGCAGTTCCCAAATATATTCCAGAACGAATTAACTTTAATTAAAAACATGTATAATTTGCCCGTGATTGACAACAACTTAGGGAGAGAGCAGGTGAAGAAATATCCATCAACTACTGTCATCCAATATGGTTACTGGTTCACAAATAAAGTAGCCTGGATGAAATAGCCCTACCTAGTTAAATACTCCACATAATCAAAGAATATAAGCAGCACATTTATAATTTGAGAAAAGCTAAAGTTCAAAATTATGTAGAAAAGTATTTTTTGAAAACGTTTTTCCAATGAACACTTCATTAGCATCACTAAAAAAAAAATGCATTTTGGTAGAAAATGTACTGCAAAAGAAGCTGGAGGACCTGGAATGACGCAAGTAAATTTATTTCATCCTGTAAAATAATTTAGTTTGTGATGATGGAGTCCTCTGTGAAAGTCTTCTTGGAAAGGAAGACACTGAGCAAGAGAGAAGTACAGTAGCACATTTACAGCCTAAAAGAAGCACCAGATTTTGAATCCTAACATGTTATTTCTCTCTTTAAACACATTTCACATGGATGGCAAAAACATCGTCCAGCAAAGTAATTATTATGGGGTTTTGGGAGACAAGGACAGATAGACGTACTGCAGCTGCCAAGTCCCCCAGGCAGCTCACTGCACATGAGTATTTAATAAAATTCAGAGAGGTTGCATTTAGCATCACCCTCCTACTGTTCCTTGTTGGCTCCACTGTGCCCAGTAGAACAAAGCCTTTGTTATACTCTGAACACAGTGATTTCAGCCGAGCTATTTATTCACTGTGACCTATTAGGACTCACATGATCTACTTGCACACAAAAGGTCCCTAAGAAAGAGAGAGAAATTACCAGCTCTTTGGGTTGCTGGAACAAAAAAAAAAAAAAAACAAAACCACAATGTACTTGTCAGAACTCTAATACTGATAGCAATCAAATAGTTTCTAAACCACACTACCATAGAAAAAATGGTGTCTATTTAACAACTATCTAAAATAGTCCAATCGACTTTTCTTGTACATGCAGTAGGCCATGTGAGAAGATGATATTGGTGTATTTATTAGGGTATGTTTGCTTTTAGATGCACAAGTTCAGGAAATGCTAGTGAAAGAGGCTTAATGCATTAATCATTGAGATGTTGTAAGGAGTCTGCTGAACTCATTTTTGACACCCCCAAAATAAAACACGGGAAAAATAAGATCTGCTGGCATAAAAATATAGCTCCTTGTGTTTCCAGACTTTTGAAACTGCACAGTGCTAATAACACTCCAGGCTTATCAAGGATAAATATGCTGATCAAAAAATCTTTACAGTTTTAATCCAAAGTAAACTCAAAGCTGTAACAAAAATTAAGAAACCTTCCTTGACAGTGTCATTTGAGAAGCGATGACACGGTGTGCCTCATAATGGTGGTGGCTTGATCTGTTCCACCAAACATTCTCAAAAGGAAAATATACAGACAAGCCTTATGTATATGTTACATGTACAACAGCCAAAACTAATCTGTTCTCAGAAGCTGAATCAGCAGTTCACTGAGAGCATTTCTAGTGGGGTGCCATCTGAATCTGACATGGATACAATTTGTTCAAAGCCCTTCCACTTCTATTTAATACTTTCACTTAAAAGGAATGTGAAATTAAGGGTATTCTCAAAAAATGGGCTCTAATAATACTGAATTAGAAAAACAGAAAATCTTGCTAACAAGATTAGCATACAAAATCATTTTCAAAAAAATCTTAATGTAAAAATCCACAAGATATATTTCAGTAAAGAAAAGTGAGTGTAGTAAGCTGAAGAGAATTAAAAAATACAAACGCAAGATGGAGAATAGCCGGCTAAGCAGTAAGTCAACTGAGAAAGATTAGCAATCATTGTGCATCCCAACCTGAATTAGGTAAAAAATGCTATTGCCTTTCAAAACCTGCAATGTTCATTTTGCCATGCATTACTATGAGTGCCATCTGTACTGTATAATGTGTAATTTTCTACTCAAATGTTATCCACAATACTGATAAAGCTTCTCCTGGATTAATATATCAAAGATTTTGCTGTCAATTTAGACATGGTCTAGAAAAGAGCAAATAGTAAAAACTTGGTCTATATTTTCCACTGGAGACACTTTTTCCTGCAAGACAGCTATCATCCTACACATTAAGCTTGTAATGAAGGGAAGAAATTACTTGTTAACACTCCATGTCATCTGATAAGGCAGCAAGATGACAACAACTCAAAGTCCCCAGTTTCTAGTAACTGGTGGGGGAGAGATAGGAGGAATTTACATTGGGCAGGAGAAAAGAATTTACTCTCCATAAATGGACTACTGAATGCACATTTTAGAGGTCTAGATCTTGAGCTTTTAACTGAATGAAGAGTAACACATCACCCTACCCCACTCCCCCCAACATTACTTACCATTTGTCACTGCATTAGAACTTTTTCCATAATAATAATTTCTGTAATAAATTTCCAAAGACAAAATATGCAAGGAACTTAAATAAACTCCATTAATACAGATAATTATGAGTTTCATATACTAAACTTCTGGTGTGATGTGAATAAAGTATTTCCAATTCACTAAAACAATCTGATTGTTTACATAAGTCAATAATAAGCACACGTGTATTCTTCCAAGGAGTGAATGTTCATTAGCTTCCTAATCAAAAGATTGATACATTTAGCTGAGCACTGAGAATTACTTTTAATGTGCTCAAAACTGCTTAGTCCTAGTTCAGTTTTTGATGTGATGTTTCCTTGGACTCCCAAAAATACTCAACATAGAAAACTAAATGTTAAAACACACAGATCAGTTGCAGACATCTTAGCTAGCATCCCTGACAGCTTGCATGTTAGGAACAATCTCAGCAAAAGAAAATTTGTGGTGGAAGCGAGATGTTTTTCATAAATAAAAAGCAACTGTACTTAAAACTCAGTCTTGAAAGAGTCACAAATTTCACGGTTTTGAAATGTTATCACCGGTACCAAATTGATACATGTTCTTTGCCTGTATTCTTTCTCCATGTACATACAGAAAGAAATTACTATTACCTAGCAACTTACCTTGATAATAGCTTCAGAAAAAAAAAATTAAAAAACCCAAAGTAATGTACTTTCTATCTGTGCTTTTGTGAAACATCATTAACAGTCAAGATTAAACAGCAAAAACCAGCAAAAAGCAGCATATTTCTGGATTATCATTTGCAGGGGTGTTTTTAAAGTTGAAACTTGATTTCAGAAGAATTAAATATGGCAAACACAAGGACACTGATCACTCAGATCTTAAGAAGGGTGGATATACTGCCCTCTAATTAAAGCATCCCAGCCCTAATTATTACAGGGCAGCACTCGCGGGAGCACTGTGCAGCCCTCGTGACAAAGATTCGAGTGTCTTCTGACTTCAGGTACTGCATTAACATTCCTTGATAGAGTGTATCTGATAAACCTTTCAGCATATCAAATTTACTGTGCAGGCTGTGGATTTAACTGGCTGGCTGCTATGCTTTCTTTGGCCACACAGCGTACTCACTGACACACGAGAGATTTTACACAACACGGGAGTTACTCATTACAAGTTGCCTAGCACTGTAAGCCTGCTAGCCTTCAGCACTCTGATTTCTGTACGGCCTGTTCGGGGTGTACCTGTGCTTGGTTAACCTTTGAAAGAAGCGCTTGGGCCGAGCACACCTCAGTTCACCCTGATGCCTTGGGTTTTAGCTTTTCTGTTCTTCAGAATCCCTGCTGCTTAGTGTGTAACTCTGAAACTTCATATTAGGTGTTAGTAAGTTCTCTTCACAGGGTAGTTGGACAAAACAATCCCTTTCTAGCTAGAGAATCAAGGACAACTGGTAGCCAAAAAAGCATAAACAACAGCAAGGGAAAGGGGGCAAGCCAGGGGGCTGAGAGTTCATAGCCTGGGGCTGTGGTTGGATAATTGACCCCAATATGTAGATAAACCAACACTTATAAAAGTGTAAAGACTCGTGACCGGGATCCATCTTGGATTTGATTTGGGTGTAGCCCCGGCCGGGCTCTTGCACTGCCCACAGTGTATCCTTTCAGCAGATACCTACGTTATTGGTTTGCGGTGCGGAGCCGCCCCCCCGCCCCACTCACTTGATGACGGTGCCCTTGGCGCCCCCTGCCGTGGTGAGCATGACGCGCGAGGTGAGGCTCCCGCGCAGATCCTCCTCGTCCAGGCCCAGCAGGGCCGCGCAGCGCTCCAGCGCCGCCTGGCTCCGCGCGCGCGGCGTGCAGCCCCCTGCGGACACACGGCTCACCGTCAGGCAATCCACCTCTGCCTCTGGAAACTACCTGTAGCAGTTCGGTTCGCAGAACCTAGGGAGCCCCCTCAAAACAAACACAAAAATAACACCCCGCCCAAAAACTACGCATGGAATTCTGTATTTCGAGAGCACTGTCCAGGCTGCTTATAGGGAAGAACTATCCCAAAATGCAGAAGCGCTAACCCCTACAAACTAACGCTAGTGACTTAAAACTTTTGAACTTAGACGTTCCTGTAATCCTCCAGGCTCTCCTGCTGTGCAGCAGAAGTGCCTGCCTGGGCAGACTCCTGGCACTTGGATTTTTGAGATAAGGCTCTGTACATGTCCCAGGTAAACAGCCGAGACGTGCCCTCCCTGCTGCTCTGCACCTGCCTTGGCGCCATGGCTCAGCCACCAGAGATCTCCAACTGGGACATCACCCACTTCAGTAAAATCTAGCACTTATTTACACGTATTTCCTGTTGCTCGCAGTAGAGCAGCAACAACTTTAGCAGGTCTCTTATCAGAGACTGCCTCGAGCAGCTCAAACGCACACCCTGTGCGAAGACACACAAGGTGAGGGAAGAACAAAACATGTATTTGGAATTTAGAAGTTCAGTACATTCATTTACATTTTAGAAGTTCAATAATTTATTCCAGAAAAAAAAAATGGGTCTGAATTTCAATATTTAGAGGATATAAGTTCTCTATTGATGTTCCCTTCTCTAAACCCTTTCCTTATCATCTGTGGTTCCCACTCTTCTTGTTCATTTTCTCCTCAAACTCACATTTGCACCTCTTTCACTCTTCCACCTTGTCAATGCCTAAGTCACAGCTCACAAAAGGCCCAAACAGGGAAGCTCTCTGGGAAGTTTACTGTTCTGAGCTACACAAAGCCTCTACCCATCTCTACACCTGCATCTTCCCAGACTCATTCTCATTAATTATGTTAATTTCAGTCATCTTCATGAAGGTGACAACAGCATGAACTGACACTGGGGAGGCTCTGATTTGATCTACAGAGTAAGAGAGAGGAAACAAAACCAAAAAAGCCCACCTCTGTGCCAACCCTAAGCTACCCAGTCTGAATTCAGCCCTGGCCCTGATTTGACACATGGGACCAGAGCCCACTCATGATCTCTTCTGAACAGAATGTTTTGTACAGTACTGTGCTGATTCTGTACTTGGGGTCAGGAGCTAGTGAACCTGCAAGGTTAGCACTCATTTAATTCATCATTCAGAACACCTTTTAAAATGTTCTTTGCCAAACTGCACCAATAGCTATATCTACTTGAAGCAGGACCAGGAGGAACCAATTTCACTCTATCTTGCAACTCGAGATAGACCTACATACTTATGTTTTCTACTATAGGTGTATTTGTAGTACATCCAGACCCAGAGGAATCAGTCCTTAAGGAACATATGGACAGCAGTTCTCAATTTAGAGAGGCTGATTTCAGTAGAAAGGTAATAAGGACAATTCCCAAATCATTAATTCTCCTTCATCAACCTTCATGCACATTCTGCAATTAAGTCACAACTACACTGGTACTGCTTCATCTTGTGAGCAACATCTTAAAATTAGGAAGTTATATTTACCTAAGTTTTTGCTGTAACATTTTTTTCATCATCTCTCAAAATATTAACACGATTATTTTTGAAAGCCAAAGGACATAATGCCTTCCCCTACAGATGGAGTTGCTAATTTCTAATTTAAGGACATTTTTGTGACATTAGAGAGAAGTTGGACTTTAAAGCTATAATTAAAATACAAGTATTGTTTTAAGACACAAAATTGCTCTTTCTTTATATCAAACTTTTCACTGAACAAGTTCTTGAACAATTTCAGGGCAAGCCTATTTGCTTTCAGAGCATGTAAAGAAGTACAACTTTAAAACAAACAGGTAAACTTGACTTCAAAATGGGGTGAGTTAAGATTGAATTACCTACAAACACAAAGAAGCTTTCAAAAGCAGTAATTCACATGCAAAGGAAACATCTCTAATCAAGAGGCATTTTCAGTAATTTTACAAAAAACAATATTTCACCTAACCTGAAGTACTCCCAGCTTCCTCAAAATCAATATTTCCAAGGTGAAGGACACCAGCCACTACTCTAAAAAGGTCAAGTTTTTCTTCATCATCTAGTCCAATCTTTTTCATTGCTGTGCACATTCTGTTGAAATCTCCATGATCATCTAACAGTGGATCCTTCAAGGAACCTTCTTTAAGATACTATAAAACAAGAAAAACCAAGAATTCTATGTAAATGCTTTAAAGTAAATGTAAGCAAATATTTCTAGTCAAGAATAAGTCACAAAAAAAGCATACAAAAGCATGCCAAACTAAGTAGAGATTCGAGTTCTTCATACAATATAGCCTTTGCAAGAACCTTAATTTATTTTAAATTGTTGATACTTGGAAGCATGACCTTCAAACTTAAATTTGAAAGCAAACTTCAAACTATGTTCAGAAAGCAGAAGCTAGAGAGAATGTGACCACTAAGGACAAGGGAATATAAGAGAATGAGCAGGGGGAAGGAAAACTTTGGCTAAGGGAGCTACTATTGGAGCATTTAATACAAAGGAGTCCTTCTAGCCCCAAGCAGCTGAAAGAAGATGGAGGTCCTTGCAATAGGATGACAGAAGGAGAGGAGTACAGGACAAATCAGAACCAAGAGTCATCCCTATTCTAAACAGACTTATTTAGAGAAATATACTAGTTAACTTTAGCTGGTAATTAAGAAACAGAAAAGTTGCTTGCAGAGGTCTGTGGGTTAGGAGAATGCTAGCTGTGTTCTGAAATACTAATTTAACATTTTGCTTATTTTTCTAATTTAAACACATCGAAAGCTATTTTAGCTATAAACCAGTTTAAATAGTAGAAAGTAACACATCTGCATGCAATCAAGAAACTACATGAACATGCACAGACTGAGCTACGTTTTTACACTTATTTTTTAAATGTTTTCAATTAAAAAGAATAATTAACTAAATAAAAGCCTTGTTAACGTCAAATAAGCTAACATGATTTTTATCAAAACATACCACCACATGCATCTGAAAAATTCACTTCACACAACATGTAGGCACATCAATAACATTAAACTACATGTTAATTATGTAAAATGATCACCTCATCTTCCTGATAAGGAAAACACAAAAATAATTGAAGTATTAATTAACTATTCCAGCTACTTTTATTCAAATAAACAATCTTAATATTTTTTATAAAATGACAGAGCAAATACTAAATTTCCAATTTAAAAACCTGAACAAGGCAATATATTTCCTGTTAAAATGGTTATATTAGGTTTAAATATCATTTAACTTTGGGCCTTCAAATGGATATGGCAGTTACATATAAGTATTATGGTATCATATGTTCTGCTACTTCATGTCTTATATATATTTTCAGAACTATTCTCTGAGTATGATTTAATTTAGACAAACACTTATTTCAAATCAAGTCTTCTCTTATTTCAAGGCCATCAGAGGACAAGTTTTATGATGACACCCACCTGTAAATCACATCAATAACTGGAGATTGCACAGGTTCATCTTCCAGTAGCAAAAATAAGTGAATGTTGATACTCTATGCCTACTCATTACAACTCTTCATGAAAGGCAAATTGGGTAAACTGAGGCAAAATTCCCCAATGCTAGCCTATATACTTGACAAGAATGAAGTATTGACCAGCTTTCTGCCTCACAGTGATGTCAAGTAAGTATTTTTGTATCTGACTCTCCACCATCCCTGATTACAGAAAACAGCCTCCATTTAACAACAGAAGACAGGACTACGTGCTCAGTGTTACAATAATACAACACTAAAAATCCATGAGTAGACTTGACAATGTTGACATGGGCAAAGGAACTATCTATACAGTCTCTCATAGCTGAGCACGAGCTTCAAGACCAAGTTATGAAAGAGATGGCATGGACACTTGGTGGAAAGAGGCTCTTGAATAAAGTTATTTTTGTATTTTTGTCAGACATACATGCAGCTTACCCTGCCACTGAATCACAAATATAGATTTGATTAAATTTGAAATATCTTCCAGCTGCACAAATGTGAATTTCATACTTTAAGTATGAATAGATGAAAATTTTATTAGAGAACAGAGTAGAAGTTTAATTAAGTGTTTTAACAACTTCCAATTCATATATACTAAAAATTCAGAACAAATTCTTTAGTATCCTCATGTGAATAACTCAAAGGTTTAAGTGCTACAAATTCTGGTAATTCCAGTTCTAAAAAATGTAAACAGAGATGGAGCAAGAAGATATAAACATTTTGACTTTCATCCAGGAAATGCCATGCTCTGGCATAACTAGCAGTTAATAGCAAGGAGAAAACAAAAACCTTTTAAAGTGCACTGAGGAGAACATAGTCGTGGCTAGAAGTGAGGTTGCACTACTGATTTCTAGAACAGTTTGGAGCACCATTTCAAAACTCCAGGTAGTAAAAATGGCTCCAGAAAAAAACATTGCTTCTGACCTATTCTTACCAGTAGTTAAGATTTTAAAAAAGAAAATTACAAAAGTATTAGATTTTTGTTTTCCACAGAGGACAAGCTGCATCATTAAGTGTTACATTATTATAAGAATGAAGAGGAAACCATTTTATATACAGTATTCCATTTGGGATTTTATGATGCATGTTAAAATGTATTTCTAGGGCTGAACTCCAAAGCAGAGTTCTGAATACAGCAGCTTTGAGAGTACCCTCTTAGACCTATAAAGATGTGTAAAATGAACATTTCATTCCACACTGTAAAATTGTAATCACTTTCAACTCTATCTCCATTACTTAGCAATATAAACTAACTGAAGATATAAACATACCTCAGGACTCTTGCGATTTTGCAAAATCTGCTTGTCTGTTTCTTTGTTAGCGAAGAATCTGGTACAGCCTCGATTTAAATACTGTAACAATAAAAAGTGGAAATGCATACTTAAAGAGAGAAGTAAGGAAAATATATGCTTTTATTTAAGGCTTCCTACATGGCTTGAATTAACCATTCAATACAAACAACATAGTAAGTGCTCATAATTCATTCCTTGGAAATGTATTTATTTGCATCTACAAAATTAACAAACTGCAACAGTACCAACTTCTATTGAAAGTTTATTGATTTTGACAACTAAAATACTTTTTGACACCATGGGATATTTATTAAGTTACACAATATTTTCTTACTTTTTGATTCTATTAAACCTATTCAAGGAGTCCAGGATCATAGAAAAGACAACCAAAATTAGGAACCAAAAAATTAATTTTCTGGCCTATATGTAATATGAAACTATTAATTTTTCCTCACCAAATATTTCTATAGGTAGTAGGAGACATAGTGTATTAAAAAGGCTGAAGAATATTTAAAGCTTATAACATGATTTAAGCAGAAGCCTTATTTAGAACGTGCCTTCTGATATCCACCTCGTGTTGTATAGTAATCTCAGATTTACTGTTTTTTAAATCAGACTGAATTTACATTTAAATAATTATTGTTGCTTTCAGCAAAATGGGATCACCAGCTTTTTCTTTCTGATTTGTTCATCTGAATGTAAGAACTCTGTCCAAAAGCTTGGACAGAGCCCTTTGTCTGAAGGAAGTGAACTGATTCTTTGCTCTTTGATAGAACAAAGATGTTTTCTAATAGGTGAACACAGACAATTCTACTCTCCGATTAAAATTTACATGTAAAATTCTAAAACCCAAAAATATTCTTCAAAGCGTTTCTAACAGCAGAAGAAAACTTGGTGAGAAATTTAATATTAAAACA
>VZTT01013118.1:56293-67223 GCA_013400855.1 Buphagus erythrorhynchus | reverse complement strand
GTGGGTTTGTTTGTGCTTCTCCTTTCATCACAGGTATTCCCCAACTTGACAACAAAGTCATCATTTAATAAACTGAAAATAAGGATTTCTCTTTGTTCAGCCAATTAGAAAAAAGAAAACTAAAACAGAAAAACCAACCCATATTCCAAATGTTACCTGGGATTTTCTGAAAGGGATTTTTAGCAGCAAGTGCCTGTTTGCTTTCTGTCATGAGTATTGAACATATATATCTTTGCTTTCTTTATTTTCAATTTCCTTCTCTTTCTGATAGTTTTTCTGTAGCACTTATGGACCAAACACTTTAACAGGGGTCCACATTCTGCTTTGTAGTACTTTATCAATTATGCCTGTCTTTGCCTCTGCAATTGAAGAAGAAGTGGAAAAAATGCAAATATTATGTCAATAGGAAAGGATAACCTCCCTTAAAAGTTATTTTCACCTCTGACTCATTCTTTCTGGAAGGTATACTGGCAAAATTATATCCAAAAGTGAGATCGCATGACTTCTTGGAGAGGCCTGGAGATGTAATTAACGTGTTGAGGGATTTTTCACCTGAATTAACTTAGCATCATCATTAATTTTGTGTCATCTTCAATCATCTATCTCTTTGCAGAAGCTCTCTCCTTTAGAGTCTATAATGACCCTAAGACAAAGTCTTTACTCATAGCATATCTCCTCTAGAAAAGTTGTTATGAAGAAGGTTGGGGAGTCACTGCAAATAAGCAGGGCTTTCCTTGATGGTCTTTGAAAATTATATTGGAGGACATCTTATAATGCATTATTTTTTGTTACCTGCTACTGTAATTAGTATGGAGGGGGCAGGGAGAAAAAGACCTTGAAGAATGACCGATCCCTGTCAGTTAGATATTGGGAAGAAATGTCACCTTCATGTGTCCTTGTATCACTGGGGTTTCTCTTGTCTTCTTCACTCCCATTTATGTGCCTGTATCAGTTGCATTACCAATGGCATCAGCATCTGGATGAAGGTGCTAGTCCAAACCTTTCTGGATATCAGCAGTGTTAAGACAAGGTAGAGTACCAGTCTGATGGCTGAATCAAGCTGTAAACTAGTAGGGAGGCAGTTTATGAAAGTAAAATCATCCTGAATTATGTGCGCTCTTGATCCTGCCATGAGGAAATGAACAATGTACCAGTGAATTTCATGGGTGCTGCTGGAGAGGACCCAGAGAGACATCCAGCCTCATAATGGGTTTCAGACTGTATGTGGACAGAAGAAAGCAGAAAGTCCATGCTGCAGTGAGTCTCTGCGTATCATCTAGGAACAAAGCACATTAGAAAGAGGAAAAAGTAATGTCTGACTGTGCCATTTCATGAGTGTCTCTGAAGTGACATGCCCAGTCCTGTTACAATTTAAATTAAAGTGTTGTATAGGAGAAAAAAAATTAGGATACGGTGGAATGGTCAGCCTACAGACAAGGTAATTGTTAAAAATCATACAAAAAATAATTTTTCACAGCATCAAGGATTGAGATCGAAAAACTGTGCTTTTAGACTAAAGAGGGTGACATTTGTTTAGGTTATGGTCTTAGAAGTGCGGGTTTTTTTTGAAATTTCTTTTATTTTTAGGGTAACCATATAGCTTCATTGGCATGCTAATTAGTGCCATGGAAACCTTCTGGTTCTGTAGATAAAATGCTTTACAAGCAAAAGATTGAAGGTTGGATTGTGCATTTCACATGGGAATGCAACTGAAGTATAATTTGGCATGTTGGTTGGCCACTACAGAAATGTAATGTTCTTTGTTGAAGAGCACATAAGTAAACGTTTTAGTAACACTGATGTGATGAGAAACTAAAAAATTCAAGAGGATCAGAGTAGATGATGTATAATTCCACTGTTCACCAAAGTAGAATCAGAATGGAAAAATAACATTTCAACTACTGACACAGAGATGTTCTCAAGATAAATGAGAATGGATCCTTCCAAACCCCTCAAGCATAAAAGACCTATTTTAGACCATGTCTATATTTTACACCAAGCCCTTCTTTTAATGTGTGAGCTTTAAAAAAAAAAAACAAACCTGACCCCCACCAAACAAAAATTGAACAAACAAAAACAAAAAATGACAACAAAACACAGACACACAAAAATTCAAAACACAAAACCTACCAAAAGCCAAATCTCTTGTTTTCATGTCATGTGTGCATGACTACTGTCTAATTCTTCCATTAATCATTTTAAGTGAAAAATTTTTTTTTACCCTTCTACTATTAACATTTTTTTTCATGCTGATAGACTGCACTCTCAAAAATTTTGAAGTGGGTTGCATAACAAATGTACTCCAATGAATTGAGGAAATGAGAGCAAGGGAGACAACCCTGCGACTAACACTGAGGTTTTATGTGTATGGTAAAAATAAAAAGTCTATGCTTCAGTTCATATATTTGTGCTCAGCATGTTCAACTATAAACCTGACTTCAAAACTTAGATTCTTCAGGTAATGTTTCAAAGTTAATACCTACAGAATAATTCCCCAAGAGATAATTTTCATAGTTGTCAAATGCTCATGTAGTTTTAAATATCTAGGGTCTTGTCTACACTGGAAAATTAGGAAGTTGAGGGTAGATCAAATAAATCCTTTAAGTGAGATTAAGCTGCTGGCAAGATAAGCGAGAGTATTTCCACAGTGGTTTAATACTCTTCAGTTTGTAGAATATGTTAATAGAAAATAAAGAATATTTGAAGGAATGTGTGTTCTGTTCCCCTGATCCAAGGCCGGATCAACTATTTGCATTGACTTGATTTAGAGTGGGTCTCCTCATTTCTTTCAAGCCTCCTGTAGCTGAGTGTTGCTGAGAACAATCAGCTGTCCACAACATGAATTTATCACTATAAACTTTCCTGATCCACAGTTTATACTGCTTAAAGAATGATTTTGCACCTTAAACGTGGGGGGCCACTTTCCTATTCCTTGTGGCTTTTCTTTGCAGAGAAACAAATTCATAATGGTGGTATCCATTCTACAAAGGCATTTTGGTTTCGTTACATTAGTCACTAACAAAACAAATGGCTTGAGGGCAGGCAGTAGCCATTAGATGTCACTTGGTATTGTCTGGAGGGAGGGTAGTTTACATCATTTTCCAGTCAAAACCTTGTTTTTTCTCATACTTGTTTGAATCAGGTTGATATAAGCAGAGAGAGGGGGAAAAAAATCAATTGATTGAAAAGAAAATTAATAGACCTTGAAGAATGAATGGGTGTTCAGCCCCTTGATTGACAGATGCTGTTGACTGTGAGTTAGTCTGCGGGGTTAACGTCACCGACATCACCCAGTCCATCTTTGTTAATCCTAATCCTTCTCCCACCACAGTTACCCATTCAGTAGGCTTTTACTTGCTTGAGTAGCAATCCATAGCCTAGTCTTGCCTGGTCTTTTGTGTCTATGCCAATTTTTTCCTCATCTGAGATTGGAAATTTTCCAAGGAAAATTTCTGATCTCTCTTATGATGTCCTAGCAATAGTTACCTTTACTCTGCTAGCTTTATGGATGATCAAGTTGAATGATCTGTATCAGGAATATTTCTTCCATGCAAATAAAACTGGCAAAAATAGTTCTCGATTTACATGAAAAAAATAAAAGCATTTGATCTGACTCTGTGCATGTCTATGTAGGATAAATGCTATGCACAAAGTGAGAAAAAAAATATATGATTTAGTAAGAAATGCTGACAGCTGTGGCAGAAGTTGTGAGAAGCAATGTTCTCCCAAGCCTGTGTGCCTCTGCAGTCTGTTCACAACATACATTGCCAAACTCTATCAGATGCCTACAGTATCCCTGACAGCTGAAAATGAAAAATTTTGAGTGCTTTGAACTTGTGAAGGGTCAGTTGAAAACTGTTTCGCTCAAATGTCTCAGTAACAGTGGCGTGGCCTGTATCGGAAAAATCTTTTGCTCTAGTCACCCTCAAACTTTCATGTTCACCTGTATGATAAGATGTAGTACACGTTTCTTTGTAATGACAATAATAATAGAAAAAAAAGAAGCCCATCTAGCAGAACTTGCTGACTTGATGCCTGCCCTCAGCTCCTGCAAGAAAACAGCTATGATTATTTTTTGAACTGTAATTGTTTTCACACCAAGAGCAAGAAAGGCTTTAGAAGGAAATGTTCATGTAAGGAGGGATGTACCTGTTAAACAGAATCATCAATCTGGTAATTTCCTTACAAGTGTTAAGGATGCATTTACTCCATCTTGCTCTCCACCTTGTTTCTACATATTTGTACTCCAGGCCATTCCTTGCTTTGGCTGGACCATTTTCTTCGAAGTTCCTTTAATGGTACAACATGCTGTCTGTATGTGTTATGTTGATATAGACAGTGTTGTTTGCATCCATTTTTCTGCAGCTTTGGATATTTTACTGTGATAAAATGTTACTGTGATGTTTTTTCTTTGGTATATACATGTAGCTTTTTATAAATCCTATGGTTTTTTCTCTTTCAATTCTTTTTTTTCCTATTTCTTAAAGTATCTGAAAATAAATGTGGGCACTGATAGCCCTTTTCCTAGCACGTCTGAAAGCAAGCAGCAGTTCTTGAAGAGACAGGAGGCAAACATCTTTTCTTGATTGCCGTTACTGCTAATATACTTGTCTTGAACTCTTGCTCCCCCTCCCTGTTTTGTTCTATTTTATGAATCTTTGATCTCTAGAGTTTACTGTCCTCTTTCTTTGCAGATGCCAGTGTATTATTACCCATCTGGTCAGTACCCTACCTCAACAACTCAGCAGTACAGACCCATTGCCTCAGTTCAGTACAACACACAGCGGAGTCAACAGATCCCCCAGACTGCCCAGCAAGCAGGTATGTGCATCTGGTACTCATTTCTTCAGCTGCTCACAGTGCCTTTGCAGGTGAAACCTGTTGGTTGTGCTCTAATTGAATAGCGGAGGAAAAAGCTGGTTGCTGTTCTATTTGAAAATACAGTGAAAATTACAAATTGAGAAACCTCTTGCTTGGAAATCCCAAGCAAAGGAAGAGCAGAGGTTGCATCCTCCATCCCTGCTGTCCTGCAGGCAGTGCTGCTGTGTCCTCAGTGTCCATGCTCCAAGTGGCTGGGCACAGAGAGAGCTGAGGGAGCTGGTGTGAGCAATCACACTGCAGATTCAAGCCAACCATTGTGGTTGCCCTCCGTCATGGAAACTCCTCAAGTGTTTATATCACCCTATGTGGTAGACAGGTCTGCAATGATGCAGAAGGGGCCAGTTGTGCTCCACCACCTTGTGCTGTCCCTGGGCCCGAGGAGCAGCAAGGCTGTGTGTGGTTGGTGGCTGTCAGGACCAGCTCCCCGCAGCGCTGTGCGGCTGGAAGGGGGGCCGTTACACTGTAAGAGAGTGAGTAGCAGGTCTCACAGTGAACCGGTCTCTTTTCCTGCTGTGTCATGCCACTTCAAATGACTCCAAAGTAAGAGGGACAGAAGGAGAGCTGGGATGGTGTGTGCTGGGAGAGAGCAGGAATTGTGGTTGTCAAGGAGTCATTGCATTTCAAGGGAATAAATGATTCTGGTGTTTGAGAATTTATTTATTTATTTATTTCCTGTCTGTTTCTTTAGTGCACACCTTCCCTCAGAGGATATCTCAAACAGTAACTCCAGGCATAGGGGGAGGAGGTGGAAGGGTGGGTTTTGTTTTTCCAGATGTGCCAGGTAGAAAAAGCATTCATCATTCAATCTCAGTTTGGCAGAAACCCTTTAGAATGACAAAGCAGATTCCTTGCAAAAGCCTTGATATGAAAGTCATTTTAAGTTGCAAGTCAAGAGCCCAGACACGAGATGTGAACAAGACTTATGGGGTCATCCAGCTTGTCAACCTATCTCTGTAATGTGACTGCTGGCAATTTTGTTCTACTCTCTCAGGCACTCAGGGAGACAAAGACACAGCAAACACAGCTATAACTAAGCAATTCATTACAGTTTTTTTTTTAATACTGTTCTGCTTTCTAATAAAATTGGTGACATTTTGGTCGGTGTCAGTGGTGACTGACTGTGTCTGCTTTCATATCTTCATATTATACATTCCTGAGAGAGAAAAGGGTAAAGTGTTGCACAAAGGTCATCTGTCTCTTCTAGCTTCTCCTGCCTGACAGTCTGATACCATATTTATTATCTTTATATAGTGGATCCTTGAAACAAAATGCAAATCAACTTAGATGGCATTATCTAGATCTACTGTGTTTTTATAAAACCATATTTATCAGTTTAATGCTACATCTATAGCTAGTGGAGGTTATGGTAAGTCATATGCACAAGAGATGGTCTGAAGTAGGAGTGGTGTTCTGGAGAAGATCCAGCTGCGTGAAAATCCTGGTTTTAAAGATACATTGTAATACAGGAGCTGTTCTGTGTGAGTGCAAACAATGCAGAGATGCAAATGGTTATTTTGTTTCAATGTTTACTGCATCGTTTTCCTTACATGTTTGGAAAACATGAGTCAAGAAGTTTGTGTAAAATCTCTAGCACATCAGTCTTTCCCTGCAATTCGCTCTTTCAGATGCCTGCTCAGTTGGAAGCATTATTTTTTTCTCTTGTTTAAAAATGAAAACATTGTGTCTACAGTTTAGACTCCTGCTGTGGCAATGATTTTAAGTATTTAGCTATTCTCAGATATTGAGATATGTCTGAGAACAATTTTGCAATCTGGTTCATCCCTTTGGCCTCTGATACATCCTTTCCCCTAGTCATGGTCCAAGCGTGTGGTAAGTGTGACAGGAAGCAGATTGCAGTTCACTACAGATCTTGTCTTGGAGGTGGTATAAGAATCATTCAGATTGTAAAACTCTTGGTATTTGGGAAACAAATAGCAAACAAATTTTCTGTATGACCAGAAAATAGCAATCCACAAGCAAGTGTTTCATACTTCCATTTTCCTTCCCACACATATTTAGCTTCAGATCAGCACATGAGGAGCCAGGGATAACAAGGGGCTGGAACAAGAAGATATGACAGAAAATAGTGTTGGTGAAACAGTGTAGTACGGGAATACTGCAGATGGAAAGGGTGAACAGATGGGAAGGAGGCAGATGAAAAGATGATTTCTGAAATGGTTTCCCCAAAGACTTCACATCGCTTGCTGCTGCTTCGGAGAGAGGACGGCTGTGGTGCACGCAGGCCTATGGGAGCCCAGCTGGCTGCCTGGACCTGCTGGCTGGCTGCCACAGCAGGGTGAGCAAGGAGGCAACCTCAGCCTGGTAGCTCAGGAAATATTTTATTAAAATTGAAAGTTTGCCTGCCTGGAGGAGCTTTTGGAAGCTTTCAAAGCAACAACAAGGAGTTCAGATCTTACTTCCTCTACTTTGGGATGCAGAGGTCAAAGTTTGATCTAATATTAGCAATTTGTTTTTATTTTTTTTAGAAAAGGTCACTTCAGGATGAAGCGATATCGATGACTTTTACAGCAAACAGCTTAAGTAAAATGTCTGCACAGCATCTGTGGTGGCTGAGGGAGCCTGTACTCTCTCATGGCTCTGGAAGGAGAGCAATATTGAGTTAAAATGGCTCCAGGGTAGAAAAAAGGATGAGCTCACCTAAAATTAGATTAGAGCTCTGGGAGCAATAAATCATTTGGAGAGAAGCCTGAAAACATTTTGTGTTTATTTACCTTTCTTATTTTCATTTGCCTGCCTAAGTGCTGGCTTATGTGAGAACCTAAGTGACCCATTTCTGGCAGAAGCCTCGTACAGGGTCCTTCATGAAGATATTTGTGCAAACGTCTGCCATTTGAATTATGTTCATTTCTGTTCAAGCCAAAATGTGGTATCACTGTAAACAGAAATACTTTTGTTTCACTCATGCCATTGTTGCTCTTCTTTATTATGCTTTTTCTGCAACATTTTCATGTTCAGAGCTCCTCAGTGCGAAGTTTTTCAAAGTGTTGCCATTGGGTGGAGCCAGGGTTGAGCTGGTATCTGTCGCACCATGGCATACATAGGACATCATAGCCGGATTCTTAAGGTGTGTTCAGGCAGGTATTCTCAAAAACAGTATGCTAATTTTTCAAACCATTTGGGTATGTTGCTGTTATCAATTTCTGCACTCTGTAACAGGTGATATTGTGAAGTGCCCATTTTTGTAAGCATGTGGAAGAAAATATTATTTCTGTATTTGCATCTAGCAGTACTCAGCAAATTGCATGTCTGGCATCATCAGTATTTCATTCTTCAGTAATTATCTCTATTTTGATATACTGATCCTAGTTACTGTCTGAGTAGAAAAATAGAGCTGTATCGATGATAAATCAGTAATTATTTTCTCATTATAGAAGTAAGCAATGTGTTATTTTTTATCTGTGTCTCTATTTTCTTCCATTTTAGCAAATTTAGCTGAGCACTTAGAGGATTTTTCATCTCTGAAGTGCTTCATAAGTATGAGCTGGATAAATACATGAGTATTATCTTCAGATATGCAACTGTTCTTATTGCTGTTCACAAATTAACAACCTGCAACAAATTACATGATTTTTTTCCTTCTCTAGTTCATCGCTGTATGTTTGCCTCATGTTCCAGATAATTTCAGAGTACAACTGAAATTTTATGGATAAAACAATATTTATTTTCTTGCTTGGGCTTTAGTTCTATGAGGCTGTTACCTTGATTTATCATGCAGATGTAAGGTAAAAGTCTGTGGTGTGTGTTTTGCCTCAGCAGTGAAAATAATCTTTTGAGGAGATTAAAGCAAAGATCTATAGTACTTTCATAGTAAGTTTTCCTGCCAAAAGTTTACACTATAATATTTCCAGACAAGATGTTATTTGACGTAATTTGTTGTTTTGTAATTCTGGAAATTAATGAAATGATTTTAGGATTTCTCATACATTCAAGAATCAACAAATAATGCCCTTATAACCTGTTTCAGGGTCCAGCTATCATGAGAAGACTTAGAGAGCATAGGAAATCTCTCTATTTTTTTTGCTAAAAGGAATATATTTGTTTGTGTACAGTAGGCAAAGAAAGTCCTTATATGAGGAAAGTATATATCTGAATAGTCAGGATGTACAATCCTTTCTTAATCAGTATTCATAGATCTTCTGTAAACAGCAAGTGTTTGTCTTGAAGAAAGGGTTCCTGATGGAGAACAGTATTATAAGCCTTTACAACTTCCAGTAAAGTACAAGAGGTATTTGTCTCTTTAATGCTTCTCTGAAACAAATTTTAAGTGAAGACAAAATGTACCTTAAATTTAACTTAAGAGTCCATATATTTGTTTAGGTACAAATCAGAGTCAAATGAACAATGAAATACTGAATTTTTGCTTAATTTAATCATTTCAGTGTCAGCATAATTGAAGAGTGTTAACTTCAAGGCTCTTTCATCCTCTTTTTCTTCTGAAAGCATTTGTCACTATAAACTGATACTTAGTGGGGAAAAAATGTGGGAAGTGAAATGTGCAGCACGAAAAAAAATCGTTTGTTATAATGGTCATTAGAGAACCTTATAAAGAAAGATTGCTGCTTTCTACTTTCATTAGCAACCTGACAAGAGCTCATGGTCCATGATGGATTTGTTAGCATAATTCTGTCTATAATTTCACTGCTTATATAAACATAACTTCAATTTTTAAGTATCTAATTATCTGAAGAAAATATTTCTCTAACAGTAATTGCTTACTGCTCTAAACAGATTTGTATGGAAAGTGTCCATCTGTGTTCAGTGCTATTTTTTTCAGCAGACACTGCTGCTCCTAAAAAGCATTGCAAGGGAGATGCAGCTCATTTTCACAGAGGCTTGACAGGACTGTACTAGATACTTAAGTATATTGCCATGCTCATTAGTATTGATGGAAGGCTTTGAAATGTAAAAGAATTTTGTGAAAATAGTAGGACCAGATCAAGAAGGAATTTGCAGCAATTTCAGTTGGACTAAGTTCAACATTGTGATCTTGAAGTGATCCACACAGGTATTATTAGTTTCTGTTCAAGTATTTTATGTTTAAATTGTCCAGAAGCTTAGAGCTTTACCTACAAGCATGCTGCCATTTAGACAGGATGTCTCAGCCCATGCTACATGAAGTTTTGTGCTCTGGATTTCATTCTTCCTACTGCCTGAGGAGGATGCTGTGACCAAATACTTCATTCAAGACTTTTTGAGAAGCTGTCTGAAAGAGTCAGGACTGGGGCTTAAATTTTTTTCAATTTCTAGTCTTAAAAACACTAAACCTAAGTCTTTCTGACATTATGCAATAGTGCTGCACCAGTAGTGAACCAGCATTCAACTTTACAGAATAGCTGTAATTTAAATTACTAGCAGAATTAATACTGTCACACTTGCTACAGCATACCTGACTCTGAAAATTAAAAGTTGGAATCACTTTTGTCAAAAAGCTTTGTTCTTCATCAAATGACTTGTTTAATTATTCAGTATTAACACCAGGAGAGAGCAAATATTGAGGGAAGAGAACACTGGTAGGTTCAGCAGCTAGAATACTCTAAAGACAGGCACTTATTTATGGTTTTCTTTCAAGGTGTCACAAGTTGTATTCAAGTTCTCTAATACTAATTAGAATTTAAGCCATTTCTAACAGAATTTCTAGAATTTCAAAGTAAAATACAAATTTTTAAATTTTAATTTTGTTCTAGAGAATGTGTTAGTCTCATGTCAGTTAATGTACAGGAACAACAGAGAAAGAGAATTTCTAAAAGTGTTGTACAATAGATAGAACTTCAGAAGAGCCTCTCTAAAAATTATAGAGGCCACCTGAAAATGAAGGTAACACACTAAGGTATTCAGCAATGTCTACAAAGAATCTTTGTATTTCTGTCTTTTCTTTGCCAAAAAGATTCACGCATCATCTCTATTGCTAATTCTTTGTTGGATCAATGTGCAGCACTCCCACTTCTTGTGGTGTAATTTTCCAGCACTGAATAATTGAGAGGTTTAAATTGTAGGCCTTGAGAGCAAAGGCAGATTTTCTTTTTTTTTT
>VZTT01013118.1:36618-53888 GCA_013400855.1 Buphagus erythrorhynchus | reverse complement strand
TATATATATATATATATATATATCCGTGCTCTTCTTTTCGGTCTGTGTTATCAAAACAATTTGTTATATTCTTCAGCACTGTCCTCAGGGCTTCCAAGTAGCATGCTGGAAAAACAGAACATCTTCAATAGCATCAGTTCGATGGTGCTGCATTTTCAGCTTTCTCTTTGTTGAGAACTACCTTTTATCAGGTACTGAGTCTGCAGGAGTGCAAAAGACTGGATTTTTACAGGTCCTAAAAAGGAATCTCCACAAATTGAATTTTTAAGGTTCCCAAGTACTACTTTATAGAACAAGGAAAAAAGGGGAAATGTATTAAATTATAAAAAGCAATGTGCTACTTCAAAATGATTACTGGTTTAATAGTTTGTATCAAATGGCAATTTTAATTCTCTCTCAATTGGAGAAATAGAAAGCAATTAATCTTCTGTAGCACATTGTAAAAATAAGGGCTTATACAGAATCTCAGTGAAGCTGTTCCTTCACTTAACCTTCAGCTGAGCAATAAATAATTATAAATGCAGCTATATCGTAAGGCAAAAGTAATTTGGTGGAATAGAATTATCATCTAATGCCGGAATAAGAAATTTGAATTAGGTTTCCTGATGTTCTTTCTTCTAGAAAAGTATGAATTTGATTGTGATTTGCACATAAAAGAGTGGAGCTGGGTTTTACAAAGCAGATTTTGTACCCAAACTATCGCTAGATTGTTTATATTGCAATGTTAATATAGGCAAATGCTCTTGTGCTCTCTCAGCTATAACTCACATGGGGCCTCTGATGAGAGGACTTGTTTTACAGAGGGAGAAGGTGATGTCCAAGGTGCATGGCTGCATTAACATCTGTCAAATCATGTCTTGCTCTTCACTAAGGGCACCATACTGTCAGTACTGCCTTCCACAAAATTTTCAGTGTGTCCATCATATAAAGTTTCTGTTCCACTGTGGCATATTGCTGAGGAGACTAAGGATACAACTGAGACCTGCTTCATCCTGAGCTTCTCTCCTGCTCACAGGGCTTCACAGGACTTCAGCCTTTCCCCTCAGTGCCACACTGCCATTTCTTACAGCTCCCATGAATGCCTTGCAGATCCCAAAGCAGTGTTGTTAACCTCGCTTCACCTTGGGACTTTCAGCCAACTCAGTAGAAACTGATCAGTGAAAGGATCAATGAAGCATGTATGAACGGGTCATCAGTTCATGTCATGGAGCAGTGCACAAGATACTCTGATAAGGAGAGGCAGAGGATGTGAGAAAAAAAAATGCAAAAGTGATTAAAAGAGCTGTGTTTTTTTACTGCAGAGCTATGCCTCAGCATACTGCTTCACTAGAGCAATAGGCAGGAGCTGTTCAAGCCCCGGGCTAACTCCATAAAAATGAAGCCATGAATTTGTTATGTCATATTTTGTTCAGGAAGAAAAATTCCTAAATATAATATTGGTCTGCTTTTCTTTGAATTTCTCATCTCTATTTCCCAGAAATCTGTCTTTGCAATATAAGGAACAAGAAATTTGTTCCTAGGAAACACAGCTAGCAATGGCAGTGGGTTTGGAGGACATTGTTGAGTCTGCACACTAATTTCATGGAGATAATGTATGTCTGCAGTGAGCCGTATTTATACTTCCATGGTGGACACTTCACAATGATAAAGACTCATATACTTTTACCCATTTTGTCGAGGTGTTGATAGTGTGCTGTGGAGCATTTACAAACTAAACTGAAGGTTTCTTTCTTTTTTAAAATTTGAATAAATGTGATATGCAATTGCCCATACAGTCTTTGTTTCTTCTGTGGAAATTTGAGACTAACCAAATGGCTACAAAGGCTGATGTGGTATGTCAAAATTGTGGAACTAAAGAAGGTATGGAATAGAAGTTATGGAACTAACATTTGTTCTCTCCCTCCCCCTCCCCCCTTTTTTGTTTGTTCTGTTTATAAGGAAGAATGTAGAAGTGCAAAGCTAATCATTTTTTTATTAAGATTTTTTTCCTCAGGCTAAATCAGTTTGCTGGCCAATGTGAAACTTGGAGGAAGGGGACAATTAGTTCAGTTTGTCTGCTCAATCTACTTGGTCCTGATAACTACATTGCATAAGTTTAGGGTGGTGTTTGGAATGCATTAGACTGCCATTTTTGCTATAATGTGGCCCACTGTGTATTTAGAAAGGTATGATTTATTGGAGAAACAGGTGTGGGCACATGGAAAAGCAATTTGTCTTAGAGAGTTATTTTTAGATGACTAGTAAAATGTTGATTCCAAGTAGGCCATAATTAATCAGCAAGAACTCTTATCCTGAGTTTCCTCCTGTAGGTAAACAGACTCAGGACATCCATCAAATTGAAACTGAGAGAATGAGGAAGGAACAGCCTGAGTCTCCAGTTAGCAAAGCAATTGTATTTCTTTGAAGTAATCCCAGCAGGGTGCTTTACTGAGTGATTGCAACATTGGTTTTGAAAACAAACGTTGAATTTCTTGTATTTCTTGTAGGTTTCTTAAAGGTTTAATATACTTCTGCTGGCTGCTGCATGCCAAGAAGGTGAACAATGGCACAGAAAATGGGCTGTTAAACCAAAATCTTTCTCTGATTTCCCCTGAAGTAGCCTCACACCTTTTCTTTCATCTTCTTTTCATTATATTGTGGTGTGCAAGTATATCAGTAGTTACTTACTGAGCTCTAATCATGCTGAGCTCACTAAGCACAAAAGTAAATGTCAAAAACTTCCGTTGATTGTCTGTTTTAAAGCAGCTTTGTCACAGTGCTTTCAAAAGCTTTAGATCTCGAAATGTTTGATGTGGAGATGAAACAAGGGGTAGCCTAGCTTTTATGCTATACTGTAGTAATCTGAAAATCTCAATAAGTTTTGTTAACTGCAAATGTGATTTCATTTGATTTATATCTGTTGTGAGAGATCTAGGATGCTGAGAGGTAGGACTTTACACAGCACACTGTGCTGGCCATGGAGCAGGGGTGGATATTGGCGGATATGCCGTACAGGTGGTTGATTTCTGATTTTGCTTTAGTAGATGGAAGAATATGTCATTCATCTGCTTGTTCAGCAGTTTGGGAATTAGAGTCACTTTTTAATACCTAAAAGTCAAAGAACTCCCAGCTGTCCTTCATTTAAAGTGAGGTCCATAGAGCTTAGTGATTAGAAAATCTGCGGGGAAGGTGGAAGCTTTCTGGATGTGGAAAAAGGGGTAAGGTTTGGGTGTCCATGAGAGGAATCAGCCCTCAGAAAACCACCTGCTTAATTTGCAAGAGTTGACTTCTTTTCAAAAATGCGAAGACCTAGCTTGCTGGAATGAATCCCAACAGTTAGGTGATGTCATGTATGTAGTTTCATAATTGGGTTGTGCTGTAAATGAGGAAAAGCCATAATCAAAATTGTTGTTCAATTCCTTAGGTAACAGTCGTGTCATATCTTTCCAGTGGTTTTGAAACTAGGTATAACTTTAGATTAATTTTCCAAAAATACCTGTGAATTGCTTAAGAAATTCCCTTAGTCTTGATGCACAATGAAGGTAGCAAAAGCACTGTTTCAGGATTCAGTATATTAGCTGAATGTTTACCTTTGCTCAAAAATTGGCTAGCCAAGCATTTTCAACTGCTTTCTAGTGTCTAAAGAAGGACAGAATTAAGATGCTGAATCTGTCTTTTTAAAACCTAGTTTATCTGAGCACCTGTAATTTCTACAGCTCTCTGTATCTGTCCTACTAGAAACACAACCTGTAGGCTGCTGGTGTCCTTGGGAAGAATTGTGTTGGGCCCAAGAGCTATCCTTTGTTGCATGAATGTTGGGGTGTTCCTAGGCAGAACTGAGTGATATGTTTCCTTAGAACAGTGAATTCTTCTTGGATCCCAAGTGGCCAGCAGCTGATTTTTTAACACCCTTAATATGAATGCTTTGCGATGACCCCAAGACAAGTTTGTGTGGAGGTTTCTTTCCAATTTTTTTTTCTTCAGTCTGCCTTGTGTTCATCTGTTTCTTTCCAAAGACGAGCCTCTTTCTATAATTCACAAAAGCCCTACATGTGTGCCTTCTGAGTATGAGGAGAATGTGCTTAGGTATGTCTGTTCTCCCCCATGTGATTAAACATGAAGGGAAGAAAACTTGTGGCTTCCAGCTCCAGTTCTCCTACTCGGCCTACTTCTCACAGGATTTTTCCCACAGCTCACAGAGGATCCATCTGGAGAAAACTGCTAAGCAATGTTTACCAATCCATCTGTGGTCTTGAATGTCTAGACCTGTGTAAGGGCTGAGGTAAAGTCTTTATAAGGTGTCATGCTTAAAACTATTTTGAAGTCCTCCTGTGGTTTGCAACATAGGAAATATAAAGATTAGAAGTTCTGCTGAGGAATTTTTCACATTCATTCCAATTCATCAGCAATTTGTAGGGCAAATTCTGTTGTAGTATATATGATTATTAGGTAATTAAATACTGCATCTCATTAATATGTGCCTATGTCACTGGAATTAAGGTTGTGGGGACTATTTCTGCATTGCCTGTTTTCTGACTTCTGAATTTTAACCTTGCTCCCTGGAGCTCTCCGAGGCCATTCAGGCACAAATGCATTGACTTGTATTCCCTGGAAATATGACCTCTAAAGAAAATGTAGCTATAGGCAAGCAATGACAAATTTCTTCCAGCTTTCAGTGCTTAATTTTCATTTCAGGAATCTGTTTGTCTCTACAGTTGTCAATGTGTGTGGTTTGCTGCAGATTTATTTATCAAGCTTTTTCTTACAGTTCATGCATCCCTAGCTTTAGGAATAATGCACTTCTCTGCTGAAGTGTCCTTCAGCAGTGAAACTGCTGTGATCACACTGTGGAAGAGCAGGGCTGGTGTGAAGGGAATCTTGGGGAGTATAAGATTTCTCTTTACTTTGGACCTTAACCTTCTGCTGATGTGAACTGACATTTGGACAAGTGCATCTGCACAGCCCATCTTGCACCATCAGAATTCTTATTTGCTTGCAGGGTTGGGAAAGAATGGTGCTGTATACCACTATATGTGTAGGTTTTTCATCCTGGCTACTTCAACCTTTGGTCTTGAAAAGCAGATTATTATCAATTGAGCTAGAATTGTATTTATATTTTGGCAGTATGTTAAAATAGAGCCTTAGCAAAGAGACACCAGTTGCCCTTGCCTGAGAACTAATATTTATTCCAAGAAGATGAAAAAGCTTTTGTCTTCTTGTTACAAAATATTGTAATATTGACATAATAGAAACTGAAAAACCAAACATAATATGGTGGGGAATTTTCCTTTCATTTGAAGGACAACACTGCAAAAAGATGCTTTATAGTTACTAGGCTGTAAAAGTATGTGGCAAAATACTCTCAGCATCTATACTGTATTTACCTTTTATGACAGCTTTCCAGAACCACTGTCTTAGGCCTGGGAATCCTGCTACTATTTTCCTTGGACACCTACGGAACTTGAAATATATGGAGCATTTCTAGTTTTTGTGTTAAGTTCTTTGTGTTCCTGAGCCCACGAGTAAAGCCACGAGTAATAGCAAGGATATTATTGAATACCTAGTAAAAGGGAAGGGGATGATGGGGACAATATACCTCAGCAAGTTTCAGAGACCATACTTCAGAGACCTTTCTTTTTGATGGTGCTTTCTGTGGAATCTTTCCTTGCAAAGATAATAATGAAATCGTAAGTCCATCACACTGTTAAAGGATGCTGGGTTTTGTTCTGTAATGAGATCTCAGAGGCCCAGGACACCATTCCTGCTCTCCCTTTGGAAGAAAAATTAGATACAGCTGCAGCAACTTGGCTGGCTGCTGTGGCCAAAGAGGCTGAGAAGTTGTCAGAGGAGTGAAGATGGAACAATATGTTTCCAGTAAATTTGGCTTTTTAGAGAAAATAACATCTGTGCCTATACAGAGAAGTGTCCTGAAAGACATTTCAAAGACTGCAATGTAGAAATGGGTTTTTGGGAAGGAGGTCGATTTGGAACATATCTTAGAGTGGAATCTTCAGGGATCAGGGGATAAAGTGAATGATTTCTGGTTAGAATATGTAGGAGGAATATAAATAAACATTTTCTGGTCACTTTTACTGTGACTACTCGAATGCTATGAGTGTTATTTCATTGCTTCAGGACAAGAAGTAACAAGCAGGGGATGGGACTGGGAGGGGTATTACTGTTTCTTCTAAATAAAGACAACTGGCTATAGCAATGACTGTTGCCTCCTACCCAATTTGCAGTATAGGGGGAGAATCCCTCCCCTGCTCAGAAATAAAGCTTAGCAGAATATTTCTGGTCTTTTGGTAAGGAAGAATTTGAGGAATGCTGCAAACATTCCTTTATTTAAAGTGAAAAACATTAATCTGAAAGGTATAGACAAGAAAAATAAAGGGGGGGAGTGCATTCATTATTACATTTTCCATATCCAAGTTGTTGTTGAGGAAACAAAAATGCTCTTGTTCCTCTTCCTTGCTTGAAGTAATCTATTTATGCCTTGTGTTTCTATGAAGTGTTGTAGAAAAAAATCATAATTACACTGTATGAAACTAATTCTTCCATGCCGCATTAAGTTTAAAGTAATGTTGAATCCATATTTTCATTAGCAAGCAATGAAAAAGCTATTAAGACTAGGACTTAACACACTATTAGTTCAATTCCTGCAAATGTTTCTACAGAAGCATGGTGCTGCAGAGCTATAAATAAATGGAAGTGTTAGCCTGAAATGTGCTGTAGTATATATACTACCCAAAATTTCAATTCAAGAAAAAATGTTTTTTCTTCTAACTATTAGATTAGAACTACAGAGAGGGCAGGTTCAAAGAGGTACCAAGCTCTTCTTTCCTATATGTTTTAGGAAAATAAGGAAAATTAGTCTTATCACTTTTGCATTTTCTCCAAGCCCCCATCTGTAGAGAAAGCATTTAGCTCACTTTTAAAGTATCAATCTATGTATAGGTGTTTTATACCATTTCAGTTACGGTGTCACTGAAAGGGCCATTTTTCATCCAGAGTCTGTAAATACAGAAACACAATTCTCAGACATTTACTGGCAATAAATGGCCAACTTCTACTAAAAGGTTACTCACAGACTCATTCTGTGAGTATGCCTGAGGTCCTCAGGTTTTGCAGTAATGGATATCATAGAAATAGGATAGATATTCATTATCACTTCTCAAGGGACTGTTTTGGATTCAGTAAGTTAAACATTCCCACCAGGCAGAAAGTCTTTGTTCAATGTGCTTTATTTTTTTCAGATGAGCTCATTACAGTATAACGGCTGATAAACTTATTTTGATCCGTGGCAAGATGTAACTGCTTTGGCCTAATCATTAATTCAGGACACAAAGTTGTGCTTACTAGTGCATCAGAATGGGAGGACTGTAATAATTGGAGGCAGATAGAATTTATTAAACTTTCCCTAGTAATATGAGAAAAGTCTGGCACATGACTCTCCATAGCACTGCCCAGAGATGTGTGCTGTTCAAAGCACACCCCCTGAAGTACAGGTTGACTCTGAAGTCAATCTTCATCTATGCTAGTACATCAGAGGGCAGAATTTAGCCCAAAGTGTCTTAAAATACTTTTTCAATGCTTTAAATTAGTAAAAAACTCTGCTGTGGTTTAAGACTTTGTCATCATGCTTTTTCTGTGCTCCTTTTCCGGTGCTGCTCTGAGCCATGGGAAGAGTGTGGCTTTTTCTGTGAGATTGAACTGGTGTGATCATGAACAAGTGTGCCCAGCAACTTGATTCCCTTGCAGAAGGGATGTTGCAGGTGGTGACTGCGATGTCCCCATCCCATTCTGGGTGTTAGCAGAGCTAAACCACAGCAGCCCTTGGCTCCCTTTGCCCACCATGCTGAAGCCATGCAGTAGTTGTGCTATAGGTCCATAGCCTGCAGCTTGCTTCAGTGCCTACAACTTGGAAGGAGGAGGCAGTTATTTTCCAGCTTCCACCCAAGAGGTAGCATCTAAATTGTGACCTTCTGTGCCAAACTTTGTTCCAGTGCCAATTTGTAAATGCTTTGTATGTCAGCTTTAGCTAGGAAATCCCAACCACTCTTGCCATTGTAACATCTTCCAAAGGGCCAACAAAAATACAGCTTTTATGTGTTTCTTTTGATGCTCAGATGCCATTGCATGTGAGTTATTATCATGAAAACCATATTATCACAGTAACTCAGGGTCTTTGGGCATCTGATGTTGCCAATTGCCTTCACTTCTTGCTGGTATGTAATTTATCACTGGCGTGGCCTACCCTGCTAATATGTGCCCTTTGTGGGCAGAGACGAAGCTAATATACTTTCAAAGTGTATTTGAATTGCTTCCATAAATCATAGCTGTCACTGTGAGCAGTTTTATCACTTGACAGAACAATATGTTATGCTCATGCTTTGTAGTCTTGGTACTATTCTGAACTTTTATTTGTGTAAATTGGAATGCATCATAATTTATTTTATCAAACAAATTTGAGCAGCCCCAGGTTTTTTAATTATTATTCTATTTTTACACGGAAACTCTGTAAAGAAGAGCATTTTTATGGGACATGCTTTATGGTTGTAATTATTACTTTTTATTAGTAATTAGCTCTAAGAACACTTGCAGTTTGCTTTCTATTTTTTAATTTTTATTTTTCTAAGAAGTTCATGCAGCTGGGGCAGCTTTGTTTTTGTAGCTCATTTCCTCTCCTATTCTGCTGTGTAGCAGCAAGAGAAGCTACATGGCAGTCATGAGCCATGGAGTTGGAGATGAGGAGGAGGAGCCTCTTTGCCTCATAGATTTTGTTATCTGTGCCGAATATCCACCAAATTAATCAATTGAGTGGATTTAAAATAAAAACCCTTGTGAAATCCAGAAATCACTTGCAGGAGAGCCATCCTACCTGAGAAATCAAGGATAGTGTAGCAGCGAGGTCATGAGTGGGCATAAGCCTAAGGCAAAATTAATGCCTTCATCTGGGAGTGCTTCCCCTGAAACCTAGAAAGCAGCTGGGAGCATGAACAGCATGAGTATTCAGAGCTGTGCTGTGGTGCCCTGGCTCAGGTATGGGCTGGGGACAGTTGTACTTCAGCAGCCAGAGCCACTCACCTGGGCAAGGACCAGCTGTGCCCACACTGCCTGCCTGCCCTGTCCCTGTCCCAGTCCCAGGCATGCAGAGTGGGGCTGTTCCTATCTGCCAGCTCAGCCTTCCCACCAGGTAGGGTCCTGGTACCATCACTGAAAACTCTACACAGACACAAGCTGTGTCCATCCATCATATTTTTCTTCTGCCATAGTTATAGATCTGTTTAGGAGCGTGACCTGTGACTGGTTTAGGACTTCACTGCAATAAGAGACTTCCTCAGCTCTTCTTTCTCAGGCATGCTCTGACATTAAATGCACTGTTTCCAGAACAGTCAGTAAAATATCTCCTTTTTTACAGCCATGCCTAAAATACCAGTGAATATTTATGAACCAATTTGCCATGGCTTCTCCTGTGATGGAGCATCTTTTTTAATTGATGCAATAGCTCATTCCAGAATATGAAAACAAGGTCTATAAAGTAGTCAGTTTTATAATTAGAAAATTATTTATTTGCACCAGATATATTTGCTAAAATGTGAAGATTTTTCTTCACATTTCACTCTGTTTTTTAATGTGAGAAAGTTATGCTAATTGTTAAAAATTGAGCAATGTCTCTAATGGAATTTTTTAGGTGTAGATCAAGTTCCTTGTCATGAGCAGTAGTCTAAAGGTATGACTTAGATTTGTCCTTTTACAGAACTTAGTGTTTATTCTCAAGATTTGAACTCAGAATGAGCAATAGTTACTAAAGAATGTTCTGCAGATGTGTTTGCAGATCCTGTGATTTTCTCTTTTCAAAAATTTTAGCTACACAAACATTTTCAGCAGATTGGCTAGGCACATCAGCTACCATTTCAGAAATGCATGTTGTAAATTTTACATGAAGAAAGAATTTTGGCAGCTGTTCTGTGGTTTGACTTTGAGCAGCCCCAGAAAGGGTATGTGAAATCAGTTACCCCATCCTGACGACATAAGCAAGAAACAAGTATTTAGCCTAAGGATAACTTGGAGGATGGTACTGCATTAAATTCAATGATTGCACATAGAGGAATTCATATATACTTCTGCCCATATACACAGATTGTTTCATAGGATCAGAGGAACTAAGGATAGAGGATACTCCTGATTTATGTGGAGAAAAAAAAAAAAAAAACAGAACACTAAGAAACCTGGTTTTCCCACAGAAAACATCTCTACCACCTCAGCTGAGTCTGGGGAGCTGGCAGATGCCTTTTAGCAAGCATTGTAAAGCCTCTATAAACCCTTACAGTTTAATTTGAAAACATCCATTCGTATTGCTTTGCTGACAAATTTCTGATTCGCAGAGACCTGTAGTTAAGATTTTATTCTGGCAGCTGACTCTTACTATGCCCTCTTCCTCACCTTCCTGCCAGTATTGGCAGGCTTAGAGCTCTGGGAATGTGGCTGTACCCTTTGTAGACACTGCCAGATAAAAAAACCCAGACATTTTTTTAGGGGGTCAAAGAAGCGTTTTTCATATAACTGAAAATTTTGCAAAGCTCTGTGTATAACTCTTAGCTAATTCAGCACTTAAAGATCTCTTCTTATTATGGATTATATTGAAGATCAGATGTTTTTCCCTTGACTTTACCAATTGAATATATAGCACTGCTCAGCACTGCTGGATTTCAAAATGTTTTATGATGATGCCACCCCTCAAAACGTTTTTTTACAAATGAGAAAACTAATATGCAGAAAGAAGAAGTAATGCACTCAGAGTGTACTAGGTCCCAGGCAAGCAAAAAGCTATCAAAATTTATGATGTATGCAAGGAAAAAGTTCTGCTGGCTTTCAAATCTGCCTTGACAACGCACCCAGGATGATCTTCAGTATTTATGCTGAGCTGAAGACTGCATATGTTTATGGTCTTTATTGTGCATTTTCCATCGCTCTGATTGCTTAGCTGGCAATGAGGAATTCAGACTTTGCAAAAACTTTTGGCCATGAAGATTGTAAACACAGCCTTGCTGGGGTTGCAAAATATTAAGTATGCTGTGTGACAGTAAATGTGCTGTGGCAGGTCTGCCCGTGATTTCTCAGGGCAGACATCACCCTGGAGAGACCCACAGCAGACAAAGCACAAATATTCAGACTTTTCTACATTTAAATTTGTGCTATGCTTTGAGGTTTTTTTCATTAATGAAAGTAAATTTTGCATCATTTACAGTTGAACAGTTGCAGATACCTTGAGGGGAGATAAGGGGATGAGGGGATGAGGACTGATCCTGTGGGTTTTGCAGAACAAGTCTGCATAAAATGCTCTTCCTTGGCAGATCAGCCTTCTCAGGCTGTTGTACTGGTTGAGTTAACCAACATTCTCTTTTGCAGCGATAACGCTGGACCCACTATAGTGGGAGTTTTCCAGCTAATGTACTGGCAGTGAAAGCTGGGGATGAGCACGAACATGGAGGGGAGGTTTTCTTTCATGTAGATGAATTGAACCATGTTCTGGCTGGACATTTTGACATCTGTTGATCACAGGCCTGAATCCAGACTTTCTCAAGCCTGCAGAAAGACTGCCCCTAGCATGAGTGAGGCAGGGATTGGGGGACTGATGCCTGCCCCTTTCCCAAGCACTGCTGTCAGCCTGTTGTCCAACTTGATAGAGACTTGGGAATTAACACAGAAAATAGGTGATCTTTCTAAAGTCGGCTTCATCCTCCCTCTCCTTTTCTCTTTCGTCAGCTCTCTTTGAGGCAAGATTTCTCAGTACATCTGTTCAGGAAAGCTTGCTGCTGAGTGTCATTTCTATTAATTTCTTTTGTGATTTACACAAGGAATTTTTGACTCCAGATGTCAATCCTCTTGTTTTCAAAAGTGACACTAAACCCTTGTTAGAAAGGCAAAGGTGAAAGTTTATATCCACAATGCATTCCCTCTTTTCTTTTTTTCTTTTTATCTTTTTTTTTTGGATGTTTAGATTATTCTGCAAGAGTTGAAAATGCATTTGCATGAGATGTGGAGATAGGCAGGCTTTGTGAATTTAGCTGCCCAATTCATCAAAAGAGTTTGTAAAACTGTATGAACAAGTTATTTTGCACATTTCCTGGCCAATTGAAACAAAAACTCAAATTCCTATAAAATGAGACTCATACCCCACACATCCTCTACACCTAAGGTAAACTAAAATATAAAACAAAATTGCCTATAGATAGTAAATCAAACAAAAAAAGAAAAAGAGTTTTGGAAATTGGTGGTGTTCTTTTTGGGATGTCAAAGGGGAATGTTTTTGACTCTTCCAGACCTTTTTTCTTTTACTCATTTATTCCCTTCTTTGTAAGATCCACAGTTTGGCCACAGGATGGGCACTGGGATGACTAAACCTGTAGATTCCACCCTTCACCTCCTTCCAAGAAAAAGCTTTACCTGGAAGATACAGCTCAGTTGTAGTGCAGTAACCAAATGTATTGCTTCTGTACCTATGTCAGAATTGCAATTAGTGTTTACGTTTCTGCAATGATATGGAGTGGTGTGGGTGCCCAGAGCAGAGACTGATTGAAATTATTTGCAGTCACTTTACAGGTCTTTTATCTCATACTTCAAGGTCTATAGGGGAGGGAGGTTTTCAATCATAGCAATTGCTTTAGCAAAGGCTTAACTCAGTTTCATTAAGGGACTTTTAATCAAGAAAGACAGGAAATGTAAACTAGTGTCTGCAGTAAACTAGAAGGGTTGGTAATTGCAAGGCAAACATGAGTGGGAGCTCCCTGTGTCTGTGCCACAGAAGTGAAGTAAGGTAGACGCATCCCTGATTGCCATTTGGTTTATTATTTGCCAGTATCTTTTGGTACATAGCCACTGTTTGGTCTAATGGCTCTTTATTATAGGCACATACAATTGCAAGGGCCATGCATAAATTCAGGCTCAGTCCCAACTTGCCCCATTTTTTCTCTTGCAGGTTAAGCAGTGGATGTGCAGAAGGATTTGAGAAATGAATTTGTTTCATATATTGTAGAACTGAATTTTATTGGAACAGAGCCTCTCTTTCCTTAATTTGATTGCTACCTGCCTGATCAAGTTTCTCAGAAAGAATGATAAGAATATACTGTGAATAAATGTGCCCGTATCTTTCCCACTGGAGATCCTCTCCTTCAAGGGGTTGAGTTCCCCAGTGCAGAAGTGTATTCAAGCCTGAAAATCATTGCTCTGAAATCAAGAAATTACCTTATATGCTTAAAAGTTAAGCAAATTGTCAAGGGCTCTGGTGTATAGGGGCTGGAGTAATCACTGTGTTGCAGGTGAGTGCTTCTAATGTGGTACAGAGCTGGTTAAGGTCAATTGTTAACCCCAGTAGTCTTTGGATTGCATTCTGCATGGGTGCACTTGGAAAAGATGAGATTTTTGCAGTTGGACCCATATGAGCAGATATATGCTCTATCAAAGTCCTGTTGGCTTCAGGATCGTCCCTGCACCTGTTTGAATCGTGCTGGAGGCTGTAGTCTGCAACTTGCTATGTCCTTATGTTATAGGTAAAGGAGCTCAAGGCTTTTTGCTCTGTGATTCAGTGCCTGTAGATGTACGCAGAAGCCGTGGGGAGGAAGAGTGCCGTCAGGCAGTGGCTGTGTCTTTGTTAAGGGCAATATTTACAGTTGATATTGTGTTTATGAAAACTCTTCCTGAGGCTGAGACACGAAACAAAGCCCAGCTTGTGAAGGTGAAAAAGCAGGATTTGTTAGTGATACAGTGCTAGCGGTCGTTTACCCCAGTCTGCCCGTAGTAGAATGGAACACGGTGCAGTGAGCAGTATCATCAGAACGCTGTGGTCTTCTTCCAATAGAGAGGATGTGGGCAGGGCAGGAACCTGTACCTGGAGCTGTGTGGAAAAAAAAAAAACAGTCTGGCAGATGCAGCGAGAGCCCAGGGAGCATCCAGCTCCCCAACCATGCTGGTGAGCAGCAGCCTGCCTGAGCAGTCCCTGCTCAGAATAGGGGTCTTAGCACTCAGCACAGATATTTTGGTGTACTTTCCAGAAAAGTATTGTGCAGTTGTTCTCCCTTTCTCTGGGCAAATTATTTCCCTTGGGAGCTTATTTTTCTACCTGCAGTTGTCTTCTCTTCAGGAATGCATCCTCTTCACTGTAGGGACTGCAGCTATTCCTTGAAGTTTGCACAGTATCTGGCATGGAGGTTTACTCTGAGCTTGTGCTTGTAGATATTTCGTCAGTATCAAGAGCTGATGCCAAGATAACAAGCTGATATCAAGAGCAAAGTTATAGGTAGATCAATACACAGGGCTTAACAAGTTTTTTACTCAGACCTGACATGATTTATTAGGGATCAGTCCAGAAAATAAACCAAAATAAATGAATCTGCTGAAATTCAGTGTATCTGTGGTTTGCAGCTGGCATGGAAAATTTGATCCTGCCTGTTTTGTATTTGTGCTTTTTTTGAATCATAGTGAATTTTGTCTTGGCAGTTAGCTGTCTCTTTGCCCAGTTCCTTAGAAATTTACCAACAAAATCAATAGATATTGTATATAACAGTTATTCTATAGCCATGAACTGTTTTATGTAACACAGTGTAGAGACACAGGTACATATGGGGAGTATTGCAGCTGCTCTTCATCTAATGAGCATGTCGTATGCCAAAGGAGTCTTTCTGTCAACACTAATGGGTTCTCACATTGGTGTTTTGTTGTACATTAGCTATTCAAAAACCTCCTAAAGAGGAATTGCAGCAGACCTCATCAATGTAACTGTCTGTGGCTACAGTAAGGGCTACTACCAGATTTGCATCTGTTTTGGTCTTTAAGCAGTAAATCTCCCTTAAGAACAACCTACATTTTCTCCAAAATTATCTATTTGCCTGCCCATGGGTCTCGGTTGACTGTCCTTATGGTTGTTGGGACTGATGGGCAGGGGCTGAGAGCAGGATTATTCCTGGATGTTCCGTAGCACCATTTTGGACCTATCTGTTGTCATGAGAACTGTGCACCAGCTTGCAATATATGCCTCCAGTGGTTTGGCTCTGTTGGGATGAGAAGGCTTCACTCCTTTCAGAATAATGTAGTATACTCCCAGGTCCTGTAGTACCCTCCCTGCATGCAGGCACCTCAGCTGGCTTTGGGCATCTGCAACACTCCAGTGTAAACCCTTACTTGTGGTACTGTCCAAAGGGAAATGCTGTCTGAAGCTCATTTCTCCGAAGCTGTTGAGCCTGCTCATGTGGCTCCATAGATTAACGATTAACTTAGTTCAAAAGTATAAAATACTGCTGAGTGCCTTTTTTTTTTCTTTTTTTCTTTCTCAGTCTCCAATAAAATGCAGAAGCCTCAGTTTACAAAAACAGCTGTACATGCTTTGCATTATTGTATTTAAGTCAGGCTTCGGAGCCTGGCCTAGTGCCAAGATTCTGGATCAGCTGCTTTACCAGAATTAGGCTGCTGTAATGGAGCCCTGCATTATTGTGTTGCAATTATTTTGGATTGCAGCTGGCGATTCCCTCTATTTTTTTTTACTGAAGTGAGATAAAAGGATTTGTCTTAAAAACAGAATTTCCTTTTCTGAATCTTACAGAAGCTTTGAATTATATACCATGTCTGTAAGAGGTGCCCCTCTGTTTATCTTTAGATTTATCTTCAAGGAGAAGAGTAAGAAATATTTGTCATAGTTTTTGAAGAGCAGGAAGAGTGCTAAAAAGTCTCAAAACATAAAATAAATATGTATTGGAAAGAAAATAAAATAAGTGAATAAAGTGTCATATAATTACATGGCATTAGATTCTCAGCAAAAACAGGTTTATTTTCAGGATCAAGCCACCTACTAGTAGCAAGTTCTTCTTAAAGCTGTCCCTATAATTAGAAAATCTTTTATCTAGGGATGTAAAGGAATGGATCCAGATTTTAAACTGAGGAAAAACATTTCTCCAGCCCCGAGTCTCCTCTATTTGTATTCATTCAAGCTCTTTTTGATGCCTGTTTATATACATTTCTTGTCAAATAACAGCTCTCTCAGGTTCTCCAGTTGATAGCAAAAACTGAATGCAATCATTTATCTTTGAACTGTTCAACTGTGCCCTTCTTCATGTTCTTGTTAATAATGCCAGGTCTCCCAGGAGCTCTCTCATGCAATTTTATCACGTAAGCTTTTTGTTTGACCTTACCTGCTGTTCCCCTGGAACATAAAGGGGGCAAAAAAAGCCAAAATGCCAGCCTGCCTTAATTAAAATTTTGATCTCAGAAGATGTTATGGTATGTGATTTCATTAGGTATATAATGAAAGTTTTTAATCATACCTCTTACTTGTCTGGGCCTTTTTAGTCAGAAATGAAGTCACCTCTGTTCAGGTGTGGAAAAGTAACTGAGGGGTGGATATGCATCTTTAAGTGATTTATAAATTCAGTTTACCCAGGATTTTGCATATTTCCCCTAAAGGTAGTTGCTTGGATGACAAAGTAGAAGGCTCTAAATAAATGTTCATCACCCTTTGCAAAAAACATTTTTTCACCCATGGGACAGTGAGCACGCATATAAATGTTTTTTAAAAGATAATGCTACTCCTCATTTCCAGATTGGAACTTAGCATCATAGAAAAAAGGTAAAAGAATGGGTAAAAAGTAATGGCTATTTATTTGACATGTAATAACTGCTAAATCTTACACTGTGATATGTGGTGTTACTTCCATCATTTCTCATTGCCGTAATTTAAATCACCCCAACAGGAGGCTGTCTACCTTCCAGGTGAACTCATTTGTTTTATGCAGTGTCTATTCTCAAGGAAAAGTCTGTGCAAAAAGCAGTCTATCTTGGCTTTTTTAAAAATGTACCTTATTTTAGTTTATGTAGGAAAAGCAGAGTTAAAAAGTATGTTTTTGAGGCTCTGATCCTGCACATCTTTTGGACCAGGAGGGTTTGCTTTGCTAGGGAAGTTGTGTTATTCTCCTAACTTTTTTTTCCATTTTGTTAACAGTGGAGAAATGACCCCAGTTAATAGCATTGTCTTGAGTAGCACATGAAACTATCCATGTTTCAGATGCTCTGTGCTTTGGGCTTCTTCCAGCCATTGGGATTGCAAAACAAGTAAAACCAAGGTTTCATAGACCTTTTTGAGGAAGAATAAAGCAAGAGAACAAGGAAGGGCAGTTCACCTGGGTAGATCCTGTTCTAGCACTCTAGAGGAACTTGCCACATGGGCAATTTCAGAGCGGTTATTCACCAAAAAAAAAATAAAAAAAATCTAGTGTAGCTTTCATGTTTGACAACTATATTTT
>VZTT01013118.1:0-21682 GCA_013400855.1 Buphagus erythrorhynchus | reverse complement strand
AACAAAAAGAGAATTACTGAATGGAAGGAATAATTTATATACACTATAGAGTTTTTTTAATTGATATATACTGTATTGTAGTGCTTAATCACAATAAAGCTATTTGACCTCATGAAGGAAGGTCACGTTTCTACCACCTGCTTGGTCTCCTCTCTTTCTGAGTGAATTTCCTTTCGTTTCTGCATTGTCTTTTTTCCAGGTGAAGCTAATGGGGGAATGGTGCTTAATGGGCTTATAGGAGTTTGATGAGAAGGCAACATGGCTGTGTCTCAGCATGTGTACCATAACAGCTAGGACCACTGTGGAATTGTAGCATAGCCACCCAGGAAGTATTCAGTGAATAATGTACCAGTTCACCTTAAACTGAGTTTGCACTTTGCCAACTCCTAGGACCAGGAATGTAATAAACATAATTCATCATTGCTGCAAGCTTCTACTAAGTCACACCTCTTCAAGAGACCATACAACAGTAGTATGTGAGAAGACGTAGTTGTCCCATGATATTCCATCCACTGGATGGAAGATCATTTAATACTGATGTAGCAACCACAGTACCCAGAAATCCTGCTGCATAGAGATGCTCTACCCAATTATTGGTGCTCCAGCTGTAAAGCCATTTTGACAAAAGAAGATGATCCAAGAATCAGGTCTGTCATTTTCAAGTAAGTGGGGATGAACAAAATATTTGTAATAATAATATAATAATAATATAAAAATATATTATTTTTAAAACACAGTGCTTTGCCAGAAAGTTTTAGATTTTTTTTTTAATTCCTGTGGTGTTTTATCTATTATTATGTCCATCTTCACTCAAATTCCCATCTTGTTTTGATAAATTGTTCCTGATTCATAAATACTGCATGGAGTTCCTCACTTTGCTTCAATGACAACATTTGAGACAAAAGTCTTGAGTAATTTTTCATTTACACTTCATTTTTGATCAATTTTGAGTACCTTTACCATAGTTAAAATTGAGCACTCCAGAATTATGTATACACATTATGAAAAAACCCCAAGATCCTTCTGTGTCTAAAATCTGTATGTGACATAAAATGATTTTAGGTACCCAAGATTACAGCAGCCTACATAACCCTTGACCAATGTTAATCTGAATGTGAAACAGCTTTAATTTTACCTTTAGCATATGTGGCTTTTCCTTTGATTTCTATTTCAGCTGTGGAAACAGAAATTGGAGGGGCTACAATCTGTATTTGAAAGGAATAATTTTCTTTTCTATACAATGAACAGATATCTTTCAGAGTTCAGTCCTTTTTTTACATATGTGTCTTAAAGTGTGGAATCCAGTCCTGTGGGGTCATAAGAAAGCCAAAAACTGGATTTTATATAGTGTAATCATGATTCATTTGCTGAGAGACAGTGAAGAGCATGAGCAGTTAAGTAAACACAATTCACTCTTCAATTAGAGGTGAAATGCCTTGGGATACCCTGCTGAGTGATTTTTTTTTCTTTTTTAAAATCAAGATACTGTATTTTAATTTTGCCTGTGACCTTCAGCTCTCATTTCTGATTCCCTGCATTGTATGCTTAATTTCCTTTAAGTGTTTCATATACAACAGAGGTTTCTGTCCTAGCATGGCTATAATTACATGTAATTAATGCTGGGTTTGCTACTGTGGCATCACTGACAGCTAAACAAATGGGAGTTCTTCTCTGTCAAGGCTTCACAGATGAGCAGGAAGGACCCCCTGCAGGTGACCTTGTGCAGGACGGGTTGTATGTGCCCAGGCAGAAGAAGAGGGCAGGGAGGGGCAATCTCTATGCATCCAGTGTCTGGAATGAAAAGACCCTTTGATCATCACTATATTTAAGTCCCATTTCTTCTCTGAAGCACTACTGTTACCTTATTAATCTTCCCTCTTGTCAGGGAACAATGAATGAATTGCCTGGTAAAAAAATCTGCCCTCAGTGTTGTAGATTGATAGCAAGCTGGGCTGTAGATGTTCTCAGTGGAGATGAGGAAGGGAGTCAAAAAGGAAAGCCTAGGAATCTTGATTCTGTAGACAGAATTTCCTCATGTCCTTAGGCCACTCTAGGTCATGTCGCCTTGGCAAACAGCATATCCCATGCCTGACCATGGCCATGTTTTCCCATGATTTACCTGTCTGCAAGAACAATGACCAGCTGGTAGAAAACACCTACTTAGCTGTGGGAGCAGGCATCCCACTGACTGACTTCTCTCAGCCTTGTGGCAGCAGCAGCTACCTGCATATTAATGTGCCTTCCTGCTGATACGAGACTTGAAATTTTTATATAAAATTTAGCAGTTTTGGTAAGTGATCACAGCCACCCACCGCAAAGTAGCCTACATCCTCTGATTGTCTCACTCTCCAAAAGAGAGTTTGAGTCTCCTTAGGAATATGAGGAAACTGAATCTGTTCTCCCTCAGCTATGCCCTAATTATTACAGTATCATGTACGTGGGGGAGCCATCTCACATGGTGATGCATTGTATTTGCTTTATGCTGAAAGAATTTGTATTTGTATTTGAAGACAATTAAATAATTTTCTATATCAAGTGAAGCAAAAAAAAATTCCATAATTTTAATTTTTAATCATACTATATTTTTAAGTCTTTATCCTATTTTTGTTCATTAGTAAAAATATTCTGAGCTGGATTGCTTAGCACCTTTGTGCTATTAAAAAAGAGACGTTACAGCATTATCAGAAGGAGAGGGAATGAGGAGGAAAAAAGAAGTAATGTAAATGCATATAACAAAAAGGCATAATTGTGGAGCTCAGTGCTTTTTTCTCAGTCCTTTGAAATATTTGTGGGTAATCTCTGTAAAAGGAGTGCTGTTGGATTCACATGGTCAGACTTAGCAACTCAGGAACTGGTCACCATGAGTTCAGAGTCCAGCTTACAGTAGTGAAATTATTTACAGGACATGCACCTCTCCTGTGGGGATGCTCTGTCTCCATGGGCTCTTTTTTCTCTAGTCTTCCCTTGGAATTTGGCAGACTCAGACAGCTGCTCTGTGGCAGCCCTGTTGTGCTAGGGACTGTTTGTTGTATTTTCCTTTTGCCTGCTGCATACTTGCCTTGTTAATTGTATATTGCTTTATCTTCCTTTTTTATATTCTACAGCTGATGGAAAGTTCTGCCAATGCCCCATACATATTTAATTTGCCACTTTTTTTTTAAATTTGTATTGCAGTGAGAAACCAAAGAGGCATATCCTGAATTAAGCTGACTCCATCAGATGACACTGATCAGCCTTTTGGATGGCTCTAATTCATATGGGCTGTAACTTGCGGAGGCTGTATGTCCTAACAGAAGCCAGATGCCATTTGCTATTGTTTTGCCCTTTTTACTGCCCAAGTCAATGATTTCCTTCTAAAACTGCTTTCCCTTATGTTTCTGTTTAACTCTGTGTGGAAAGCTTCCTGTACTGAAGGAAGACTGCACAAATTATTCCAGCGGCAAGGAATGGGAATGTGCAGGGGGCATGTAGAGTAGCCAAAGAACCTTGTTCTCTGCCCTCTTAGCTGCTCTGTAGGATGAGAACCTGCCCTGACATGGCCACTTAATGCTTCAATGCAATTGTTTCACTTGGTGTCCCTGAAATGTGCACAGGTCAGTGTCCTTTCAGCCCCTCTGTTCACCAGTCCGTTGAGTTGTGGCCTGTGTTGCCCCTTTAGGCCAGCTACAGAGAAACCAGTTTCTTCCCTTAATGCTCTGTGGAGAGGCTCTGATGCAGGGTGATGCCCAGTCTGGGCTTGGGATTTTGGCACGTTGTCCCTCAGAGCTCCTCTTGACTGGTAAGGGAGATGGAGAGTAGTCCTTAGTCTTCAAAAGTGTCCCACTCATGCTTAGCCCAGAGACTGTGCTTCGGAAATGCTCACAGCTTCAACACCTGCTTAGATCATGTTGTCTAAAACCGCATTTCTAGTGTAGGGCATCACCATCATTTTGAGCAGTGGCCAGCTTACGGCAAAAATTGAGGGAAGCTCAGACTGGTGCTTCAACAGCAATCCTACAAGCTTCAAGGAAGTTGTAGCAAGGTGGGGGTCAATTGCTTTTCCAAGGTAACGATCTATAGGACAAGAGGAAATGGCCTCAAATTGCACCAAAGTTTAGACTGGATATTAGGAAAAAATTTCTTCACTGAAAGGGTAGTCAGACATTAAAACTGGCTGCCCAGGGGACTGGGGGAATGACCATCCCTGAAAGTATTCAAAAGGCATATGGATGTGGCACTTAGGAGTAGGATTTAGTAGTGAATATGGTGCTGCTAGATTAATGGTTGGACTCAAAGATCTTAAAGGTCTTTTCCAACTTTGATGATCCTATGATTCATATCTCTGCAGCAGGATATAGAAATTCCTTGAGTGTTTTGGAGGAGAAGAAGCCTCACTGAATGCACATTGCCTGCACCTAACACAGTATGGGTGATGCAGCAGTTTGGGGTGTGCCTGCTCCCAAATCAGGGCAAAAAAGGTCCATTTCCAGCTGGATTTCTGCCCCTGGTTTGCTTTAGGACTTGACTGTCTTCCCTGCTGATTCCTTTCATTCTTAAGAGAACTGCTTACAATGACCCTTTGGGACAGTGGATTGATGGTTAAATATTTCATGCCATGGAGTGTTTCCGAGGACAATTGGCCCTGCATTTGGAGAGGGACATGAACTATTGCTGTACTCCTGTATGTTCTGCAGACCCTTGCTTTCACACTCCTGAAACACAGCTTTACAGTGCACATCAGAGGGGGGAATTGACACCCAGTCTTCTGGCTCTTTTTACTGTATCTCACCAGCTGTGGAAGGGAATGACTCCTCATTATCTCTCCTGGTATGAGGACAAGGGGACATAAAAGAAATTTTGCCTATTAAACCAGAACTCTCCAAACAAAGGAAACATGAGAAGAGCTCTTTTTTTTTCCCCTAGAGTATTTAGGCAACCTGTGACATTCCTTGCTGCCATTCCTAGGTGCCATTTCAGAGATGGGTGGACATGGTCAGAAAAGCATGTTGTACTGAAAGCTGCTGAGTACAGCCAGCCAGTGTTTAGTCCACAGAGGCAGAAAACGACCTGGAGAAATGTCACCATATCATTGCCCCATCTCTAAATCCTTTCTCCAGACATTGTCAGAGATGAGTATTGGACTGGGAATGAAGCTTTGACCTGATAGAATGTGTAGTTTCCTAAAGTAGTATTTGTTATCTAATTATTATTATTAATAATAATAATAATAGTTGGTTGTAGAAGGCCTCAGATAACTCCTGGGAAAATTTTGTGTGAACACGGGCTTTCCCAGGAGCTGGCCTGGGAGCTGTGGTTTTCCCAGGAACAAACAAAGGCACCTGCTACTGTTTACAAAGCGTGTATTTTGAGAACTCTGTTGTTTGTAGTGAAAACATCTATGCAAGAGATACTGCATGCTTTAACCAATCAGCTGTATTCTGTCCCTAGAGTAGCGAGTAACTGTACTTAAGCAAGGCAGTGTTACAATAAACTCATCTCCTTCCTATCCTGAAGGATGACCTTATTGCTGTGTGTTTTATTATGGCCAGTCCAAGGGTTAAATCCCTAACCTGCAGTGACAGTTGGTAACACCCAACAGAGTCCATCCTGTAACAAAACTAAGAAACAGAAGGAGAGGGTGAGGCTAATCTTGGGTTAATTTTCTTCAGTTTGTTTAGTGTCATATGGCCCTGACTGCATAAGTGACTATTCACAGAATGCACAGAATGACTAGGTTGGAAGAGACCTTCAAGATCATTGAGTCCAACCCATGCCCTAACACCTCAACTAAAACATGGCACCAAGTGCCATATCCAGTCTTTTTTTAAACACATCCAGGGATGGTAACTCCACCACCTCCCCAGGCAGACCATTCCAGTACTTTATAACTCTTTCTGTGAAAACCTTTTTCCTAATATCCAACCTATATTTCCCTTGGCACAGCTTAAGACTGTGTCCTCTCGTACTGTTAGTTGCTGCTTGGAGAAAGAGACCAACCCCCACCTGACTACAACCACCTTTCAGGAAGTTGTAGAGAGTGATAAGGCCACCTCTGACTCTCTTTTTCTCCAGGCTAAACAACCCCAGCTCCCTCAGCCGTTCCTCACAGGGCTTGTGTTCCAAGCCCCTCACCAGCCTCATTGCCCTTCTCTGGATATGCTCAAGCATCTCAACGTCCTTCCTAAACTGAGGGGCCCAAAACTGGACACAGCACTCAAGGTGTGACCTCATCAATGCCAAGCACAGGAGAAGAATGACCTCCCTGCTCCTGCTGGCCACACTATTCCTGATACAGGCCAGAATGCCATTGGCCTTCTTGGCCACCAGGGCGCACTGCTGGCTCATGTTCAGCCAGCTGTCAACCAGGTCCCTTTCTGACTGGGCACTGTCCAGCCACACCATTCCCAGCCTGTAATATTTGCAGGGAGCTATTGTGGCCAAAATGCAAGAGTCAGCACTTGGACATATTAAACTTCATCTTATTGAACCCTGCCCATCCATCCAACTGTTTCAAGTCTCTCTGCAGAGCCCTCCTACCTTCCAACAAATCGACACATGCTCCCAGCTTAGTGTCATCTACAAATTTACTAATGAAAGACTCAATACCCTCATCCATGCCATCAATAAAAATACTGAACAGACCTGGACCCAGCACAGACCCCTGAGGGACACCACTATCACTGGCCTTACACAGTTGCTTGTTCTACACTTCAGAGCAGGATGGATTACTACACTGAGCAGGAAATAAAGCTTACAGGGGAAGTGCTTCATTGAACTTTTCCGCATCTTTCATTTCTTTTTTGTAGCNATAGTTATATATGTAACAAGAGAAACAAAACACAACAATAACTGTGAGATCAACAGCAACAGAGCAGAAAACTCAGTAAACAGTTCTGGTTGTGGACACCTTTCCTCTGGGGTGCGATTACCGTTCTGACGCTGCCTGCCAGCTCTCGGTGAGCAGGGAGGAGAAGCGGTGATCCCACGTGGCTGGAGGGGCGCTGCGGGGAATGGCGTCTGTGTCCCAAATGGGAAAGGGCAGAGGGGAGAAGCTGCTCACAGGTCCCAGGGCAGTGTCAGTCCTGATGCTCCAAAAGGATGTGCTGAAGTCGGTAGGAGATGCAGGAGAGCATCTGAGCAGAGGTTGCGGGATCCCAAAGCCAAGGAACGCAGCTCCCGGCGTCAGCATGGAAGAGCAGAGTTTCTAGAGACCATCCTGCTCCGAGCCAGACGAGCGAGCAAGAGAGAGAGCAGGCCCCTACCCCACCTCTCCTTTTCCACTGTTGCCCCCCTCCTCCGCCCTTCGAGAGAAAACTGTTAACGGAGCTTTTGGGTTTAGACCCAAATACTTACCATAACAATGGGGAAAATTCTACAGAAAGAAAAGGGGAAAATTCAACCCTCAACTTTAGCATATACTTGTTCATTGTTGTTGAAAATGTTAATTATTCACGAGCAATGCTTTTGTGCTTCGTGGTTTGCTTCATTTGAGAATTGATTTTTTTTTAGGTGTCTTTTGGTATATAATTTCTGAGCATCAGGTGTAATTGCTACTAAGAATCTGTTGGACAGTATTTTTTCATTGACTTAAGAGGGCTTAATTGATGTAGGAATTACAGGAAAAAACTGGAAGAGAGGAACTGTGATTAGCTTTCAAACTGAAGAACAACAGGTGCTCAGGGTAGACTTAGGGACTGCTTGTTGAAAAGCAATATTAAATTCTTCCCTGGTTTTCATTTGCAGAGATCAGCTGCAAAACTCTACTTAATGAAGCACTATATTCCAGTTTATCCTTGTGTTGCTAAGAAATAGTTTTGGAAAATAGGTCAGAAAAATTTTGCTTTTTATGCTATAGGTACAATTTTACAAAAGGCATTTGTGAAATGGAAATGTAGGACAATGTATGGCATTTTATACCCATTGAACTCTACTAATTATATCCCTAAAAAAATGTTTAAAAAAGATTCCCTCAAAGAGTAGTGTGTCTCTAGATAAAAAACAGGTTTCAGAGATCCCAAGGCTACATGTTTTTTTTAACCCTAAGGATAAATCATATGTGTGTGAATGAAAACACTTGCCTTAGCCAGGCTTTGCTTTCAAATTTGTGCCAGATCATCTCTGCCACCAGGAAAAACTGCTTTTATCTGCCTGGAAAACAGATGTACATGAACTCCATTGGTATCTTTTTTTTTATTTTTTTCTTTTTAGGCAGGGTCTTCTTAGGCAGTGAGGTTGGAAGAACAAGTGAATTGATAGTAGACAAGACTGGAAATTTTCTACTTAGGTCCCATTAACTTTGATCTCACTAGGTTCCTATGCCAGGTGGAGCCTGTAAGGAAAAAGAACTCTGTGCATGTGAGTAAGTATTTTTGTGATTAAGAAAAATGAATTGTTTGGATTTTCCTAAAGCCTTTCTATTGAAACAAGATTTAAAAAAATTTCTCATGAACTGTGTTCTTGTCTTCCAAGATAAGTGTTATTGATTCTTTGAGGACATGATTTAGACATGGGACACAATGTCAGGAGGTGATTGGTTACAGTATAGTCCTTTGATATGCAACATTTTGTGCAGCTGCTGACAGGAAAAGAATGATCTTATCTAGGAATCAAGGAGGAAACAAGCTGACATTGAGATCAAACCTTAATTGGAAAATCTGGACAAATTCTGCCTTTGAGATAAAAACTTCTAAAATACATTAGAGAGTACCTCCACAGGCTAAAAAAAAAATTACTTTCAACATCTTAATGCCTATTGTAAAGGCCAGGAAGTCAGACCTTAAAGCAGAGTGGTGGATATTTCTCAGCTTCCTATAAATAACAGTTTAGAGCAATTTGCACATACATTCTCAGCTAATCTCATTAACAGTAAGTAAAATGGAGGCCAGCAAGCATCCAGAATCTCCCTGGCCCAAATATTCAGTGAGGGTCAAGTCTTGGCTACACTTAATCTTGAGGCAAGGTTTCTTTCATAGGAAGCAAACAGAGTTGCATTTGCATGAAGCTCACATGTGGCACTTAAACTGAGCTCCTGTGTCTGTTAATGGACAGCCTTTCATTTTGTTTCATCTCTGCAGATGAAACACTGAGACCAACAGCATGCTGTAATTCAGAACTGCTTCATGCATCCACACTCCTGCTTCTTACTGGGTGTGTGTGGGAGTCCAGGAAAGCCAGAGGGAAAAGTTACCAACTCTGAGAGAAGAATTACAGGCCACAAGGGTTTAAGTAGAATAGTAATGGGTTTGTTATAGGGTGAGAAAAGTAGAATTTAGGGGATTTAGGATTGGGGTTTAAGGGACAAAATGGAGGGATTTGGGCGTGTCTTGTTCTTCTTCTTCATGTCCTCCATGCTTTACTGTGATGGTGGCACTTTTCTATTGGGTTAGAGTAGGGACTCACTGTCCAACATAGGTGATAACTATTGGTATGGGATTGTAAACGTAGTAAACGTAATTTGTAGTATATAAGGTCAGTGCCAGCCCACAAGGGCACAGAACCTCGTGTCCCATCCTGCTGAGAGGAGCTCGCAGGGACAGAAAGAAAATGTTATAGATAAGAAGAGAATAAACAACCTTGAGAAGCACAAAATACATCTCCTGACTCCTTCATCAAGGCTCAGGCTGGGAAGAAAGACTTTTTCCAGGTTTCGGGGTCATCTTAACCCCGAGATCTGACAGGTGTGTGAGCCTGTTGGCCTGTAGTCATACTCCCATGACTATGGATTATGCACTGCTTGATGCTTCTTTTATTGGCATGGATATCAAAAATCCACATGGCATGGGGCTTGCTGTCATCTTCCATGAGGTTAAAATTATCAGGATGTGTTTCAGAAACTACAGAGGGATCCAAATTATGTGGAAAACACTTGGGTAAATCTGGATGCATGGATAAATCTGGATCCTGCCTGCTGTCCCAGAGATAGAGAGGAGGATAATAAAAGACTGTTTTAGGTATTTAATGAACATATTATATCTTCTCAGTCCACTGGGACTTGAAGATTACATGTAGTTGGCATGTGGTGGAAGGAGTTACTGCTGATCTGTGAATAAAGATGTTGCAGATATCAGAGCTGTCACACAGCAATGGAATGAGCTCTGGACATGAAGCATTCATACAGCACAGAAAAATATTTGATCTGAGTGATGTTCTATTATTTATTCATGTGCTTCTGTGCTCCTCTAGACTGGGGCTGTATTTTTTAGAAAGCTGTCTTGCACTGCAGAAGATGTTCTATGGTTCAGGGCTAGAAGCATTGCCCCTCTTTGCTTAAGGAAAAATGTGGTGTTTGGATCAATTTTTTGTTTGGTTGGTTTTTGTGGGGTTTTTGTTTGTTTGCTTGTTTCAGGTTTTGTTTTGTTTTCTTAGTGGAGAGGCAAATTTTCTGAACGGATGCAAGTATCTCTTTAGCAAAAAGAAGTCTGTTAGTCAGAGTAGCATTGTCCAAGTACAAGTATGTAAAGAGAAGCTGCAATTTTTTTAAAACCACTCATCCAATACAGGACCCTGCTGGTATAACATTCTTCTCATCTATAAAGCATGGGGTTTTTATAAAAGAGGGGGTGGTGTTTAACTAAAAAGGTACCACTGGTTTTTAAACGTATTTTTGTGCAAATAAATAAGTTTTTTTGTAGTCATTTTTTGAGAACTGATCATTTCTTCTGCATTAAAAAGAATCAGAAATAGCTGACAGCAAGCTGCAGTGGCAGGGCCATTTTACTTAGCTCTATGTGATGTGCTCTTTGGATGCTGTGAGACAGGTACCACTGTCTAAAACAGAATATTTACTGCATTTTCTCCTTTTCATTTTTTTGGCTGCCCAATTTTATGCCAGGTAAATAAGCTCATACTGCTGGGAGCAGGATGTAGTCTCTGAAACATCTTACAAAGGAAACAAATGGCTTGCAGATTCAGTGAGAGAGGTGTGATGGCAGCTGTTTTTTGGGAGCACATGAGGAGGTTCAGAGCAGATAAAATGTTGCTGTGTGCTTCAGGAATATGAGATGAGGCACTGGAACTTAGCATGGTGAAGTCTCTGAAGTTGCTGGCCAAAATGAGGAGCCTACACTCATGATGGTTTGTGGGGATGCATCAGCACCAGCGTGAGAAACATATGTGACCTGATGCCAGTGTGGCTTGCAAATGAAGTCATAGCATGGCTGCATATGGTTCCCTGTGCATATTGTGGACAGTGTGATAGCGGTCTTTGAACAGCAGAAGCATGAAAAAGCCATCTTTGGCCATACACAAGGTGCCAGGGAAGGCATTTCTAACATCAGTAATATGTATAATATCAGTAGAAAAAGGATGCTTAATGTTCTGGCACCCTTGAGATCCAGAGGGGAGATGAAACGGATGCTAATAACCACACTACTGGTCCTATGGGAGAGGACTGATCTTTTGAGCACACAGAGAAACACAAGCAGAAAAGGCACCATTTGAGATTCTCAACCTGTGCTAGCAACAAAGAATATTCCTTTTGCTGATGCTGCTTTTATTTGAAAGAAGAGCTATTATCCTCAGCTTTTCATCATAAAGACATATCCTTTACAGAGATCTGTGAGGATGCAATATTCTAGGGTGGCATGAATGTGCAAGTTCCCATTCGTCTCTGTAGGGAAGCCAAGGTAATCAGTGCAGCTTGACATCTAACTTCTAGACAGCAAGATGTGGGAAAAATGATACCCAGGACACAGAAATCATTCCAGGTACACCAGTGGCAACTACTGGATTGCCAGTGCCCTGTGATGACTGTCATTAAAACACACACTTCCACCACCAACTGGAGCACTTTCTAAAATGAATCAGTGAAATGGTAGTAGCTGGAGAAAAGGCCTGAAGGTATGGGATACTCTCTCACAGTAATAGTTACTTCTTCAGAAACAGTAACATCCTGAGCTGAGGAAAGACCAAGGGAAAGTGTCATGTGTGATCTTTGCTACTGACAGATAATGGAGCAAGGGCTTTCCATTCACTGCTGTGTGTCTGTGAGTCCCACAACTGCTCTGTCTCTCAGCTACTGTATTTCTTATAACAGTCATTTATCTGTGTCTAGCTTCTCAGCTGGTGCATTTGAGTTTGAAATGGTGGCTGTCAGCTTGTAAGAGAAATTGGGTCCTGCAGGAGTTAAAATCCTGACAGCAGAGATCTACATTGTTGGTGGCTTTCAGATAACAACGAATATCATCTGCTGGCCCAACTGCCTCAACAGATGTACATTCCTGTCAGTCAGCTTTGATTCACATCCACATTTAGCTTGCAAATTGTGCCTAATGCTGGTGGGCCCAGACATGCAGCTATGTGACCTTCTGGTCACTTGTGTGGACCAAGTCATCCTGGTATCTGTGAAGCTCAGAGTCACAATAAAACAAGCATCCCACTCAGTAATCTGCTGCCACACCTAGTCCCACATTTCTTGCTTATTTACAGCAGCCAATGTGGCATTAAGAGCACCCTGTGTCAGTGGCACTGAAATGGAGCTGGGCTTTGGAAGGCAGCAGTGCTGTCTCCTCCCAGCCAGCACTCAAAACTGGTGGGTGAAGTCCATCACTGAAGTGAGCAGATATGACCAGTATAAATATTGCACACGCTCTGCTTTTAGGAGAGGAAGAGCACTCCAGGGAATGGACAGCCAACTTTGCCAGTGTTATTTTTCCAATCTCAGTCAGGGCAGATGCGTTGTCCCCAAATATATGTGCTCTCCTGGAAACTTGAGCCGTGTCCGGATGTATAGGTGGTGGGGCAGGCCTGATAATCTCCTGCACAGGCACGCTGCTGGAGTCCAGTCATGCCTCTCTTTGCTTTTAAACATAATCTCTGTCCAGCTTTCAGAGAACACTAACTTTACTTCCCCTCAGAAATGTTAGACTCTGAGTTAGGGGGGTAAGAATGGTGCTGGTACATGCTTGAGTTTAATGCACTGGATGGTACTCTATGAGGTAGCAGAATTTTTTATCCTTCTCATTTCCATCACGATTCTATAGAAAGAGGTAGAACATGTGGAAGTTAGTTTATATGAACATTAAGTCCTTCTGAAAACCTAGCTAATTAAAATTGTGTTTTGTTCTGTTTTGTTAGGTCTCTGCTACCACATGAGATACTGGCAAACACCAAAAACAACATGGACAAGTGTAATTAATTAGCTAATTTACTGGTGCACTTGAATGCTTTTTATTTATTCACTCATTTTTATTTGCTCCTTCTGAGTACTTTACAGTTGTGCATTTTTCTTAAAATGCCATTTACCATTGCACATTGATTAGAAGAAAAAGAAGAATTTTTTTTTTTAAGCATGCCACCTTCTCTGACCTTCTTCTTGAATTTTGTATATTTTAGATTCACAATCTCCTAAGCTTAATTTATTTATTTTTTCTTTAAAACAGTCTTCATAGCTACAAAATGCTCTTGGAAACAGAATGTGGCATTAAGAGTATAGAAACAGCCAATACACTGAAAAATATATTTTCACATAAAATAGGCTATGTTATCTGCTGTTGGCACTCTGGCTAGCTTTTGGCTAAAATACACAAGATACCAAATATGACTTTAACTGGCACATCTCTTTAAAGAACATTCCGGTTGAATGTGTGCAGTGAAGCTCTCCATTACGAAACACAGATGGGCAGGAAAATGCCATCTCAGGGACTAGATTTGCAAAGTCCTTACAATTCCCTGTTTTACCCAAGGTAGTACTAGTGTAACAGCCATGAACTTACACTAAAGTGGCACCAGTTTGCACTTCTGTTGCCACCCATATGCACAGATTCAGCCTCTAGTGACTGCTGGTATCTAGAAATAGTGCAAATAAATAGAATAGCAGTAGTGGCAATGATACACAGGAAAATGAGGATAGTTTCAGATGTTGATAATGTGGAGCTTTTTGACTGAAATAAACTTTTTCCTGTTCCCTTGCATTAAAAGTCTTAACATTTCTACCCTCTTTCAAGGAAGGTGCTGGTCCTATAAGAAACCGTCTCCAATAGTACCAAACTCCTGATAATTTTCCCCAGATGTTTCATTCTATACTCCCTGTGTAAGGAGATTAGCTTCATGATTTCTTAGCAGATGGAGCCACTTGGATGAAGGGGTCTGACCAAGATCATGCAGAAAGATAGCAGACAGTAAAAGTAAAAACAACCAGAAAACAAAAAGAGTGCAAGAGTTCAAAAGAAACACTAAGTTCCTCCATGTAGCTGATATTAAAACTAGGACACATCAGCAGGGTAATGCTGAAGGCTGTAATGAATTCCTTATCCCCAGTGCTAATGGAAGATGCAGGATGAGTCCCAGAGGTAGGATTCATGCCTTGCTCACTCAGAGCAGCTTAACTTCAAAGGCAAGGAGTAAAACCTCTGTGGTTTCACCCCTGCCTTCTTGTACCATTCTTTCTCACTCAATTCATTTTTTCTCCTAAGAGGTGGATAACAAGTGGTTGATATATTGGCAACAGGAGAAATCCAATGCGGACAGATTATTAAATTATAGAATCTGACTTTTCAAGGTGTCAGAGGCTTATACACACACATACACACACACACACACACACATATATATATATACACAAACACATATTCTTTGGGTTTTTTTATATACATATGCTATTGGCTTTCACTGAAATAAAGTTGTCCAAAGTTGGTAGTGTAGAGAGCCTGAGAGAGCTGGCAAATCTCAAAAAGAAATGGACAGATCTGATTTTTTTTAAACTACCACAGCACTAGTGAAACAAATCAAATACAGCTTTAAAACTTCTCTGCTTGAACTTTTCCTCTTCCCCTTCCCTCTCCCTGGGGTTTCTGTTTTAGAAATCTTGAGCTGATTTGTTGAGACAGATCAAAGTATAAGGTATTTCTCAGTTGGTCTTATTTCTCTCACTGGATTGTAGTGGCAAGAGACAGACAGCTCATTACAACTGAGAGAGTGCTTCTATGAAACCAACTTCATTACAGCTGGGAAGAAAAATAAGGTCCTGCTGAAGCTATAGTTCAGTCTCACCATCACAGAAATAAATTGTTTTAGAATAAATAAGGTCACACTGCATCTCATGAGAGTATAAGGTTGAGTAGTAACATAATGTTAAATACATCTGAACTGTACTGCTTCTGTCTGGTATTGTGAAGACTTCAAAGTACCTCTTGGGTTTGTCCAATTTTAGCATGTTTCCCCCATGTTTGGTCAATATCCTCCTCTTCAACAATGCTTCAGTGAACTGGAAGGATGGGAGTAATTTATGTACCTCAACAGCCTGTCAGCCTTCTCCAGCTGCTGACTGTATTTAGTAAGGCACCAGAAATTATTGGGTAAGAGGATGTTTTCAGAGTGGTTTCTGAACACAGATGTGGCTCCTTAATTTTTCCAAGAATGCATCATGTATAAATCATGTAGTGCAGGCCTGTTACCAGTTTGAGAGCAGCTCAGAACAGGAAGGTTAGGAGGCTGCTTCTTTCTACAGACCATATATGTGAGCTGTCTTTTCACAAGCTGTCAGTCAAGGGGCAGGACAAGCTTTCTGCCTTTTTCCCTCTGCTCTTGTTGTTGTTATTTCTCCCAGCACTCCCTCTTACTTGCTCCCAGCACTGTCCCTTAGCAGTCCCAACACCAGAAAAAAGCCTCATTCTTTTGACCTGGGTCAATGCTATAGTTTGCTCACAACTACGCAGAATTTTTGGGTAAGGCAAGGGAGAATGATGGCTCCATTCAGCAGCAGAGCTGGTTTGTGGAATTATTCCTCAAAAGGATTTTAATCTTAGAAAGAAGTGGAAAGAGGAGAAGAAAGACAAAAGAAATGAACCACCTAAGGCCTTGATTCAGTGGCAGGGATAGGAGCAGATTTCAGGTCTCCTGACTCCCATGAAATCACAGGAATTCTGAATTCATGAAATTCTGAAATACATTTGAGGTGTACATGGTCAGTTGAGACATGACATACAGAAAGCAGAAAGCCACTCTCCTCCTGAGGGTTTGCACTTATGTTTCTTCTTAAATGCAGCATGGTAGATGTTGCAGGCTCTTTTGCCTTCCTTTCCCTTCACATAAGACAAAAGAGAGACAGAGAAAGAGATGTCCCTGTAGGGAAGGGTAACTATATTACGTGTCAGCTGGCTATAATTTTTAGAGCAGCAGGACTGGAATTTTGGACAGGTATGGCTGGAGCACAGGAGCACATCCTGGGCAGTGAGGTAAGAGGTGCTAATGCTGGCAGAGGAGTTAATCCAACCTAGGTGGGCATGTGGCTCCATTTAAAACCAGTGTAGCTGTTCCCTCTACACAAATGTTAAACATTGCTCAGGCTCTGCAGCAAGTTCACTTGCAGAGTAAAGCAAGATATGGCATGGAAGTGAGGTCAGATCCAGAGTTTGCCTGCTAAAGGAAAAGGTTGAGTGTGGACAAGAGACAGTATAGTGCTAAGACATATTTCCAAAGCAGGACTTGCTGCCCCTTGTATGGCTTCTGGGCAATGGGAAAAGAACTGGTGGATCCAAGTCCATGACTCAATAACTTTTTCTCTGTATGCCCCAGTGCTCATCTCAGCAGCAGCCGCTGCCCGGGCTCCTTGTTTTGCAGAAAAAAAAGAAAAAGCAGTCTGTCACTTAACAGGATTGAAAATGAAACATGGCTTCCTGCTTTACCTGTATTGTGTTGGAGATTTTCATAGGCGTACCATAAATGGGGCAAATTTTGGCCAGGTTCTTGCAAGACATAGCAAAATAAGTCTGTTTTTTCTGAGCCCTGACGTAGTGCGCTCCACTCTGGAAAGAAAGGACCAAAAAGGATGTGACATAAATGTAGATTCCTGAGGAAGGGATAAAAAAATCTCAGGTTCCCTCCCCACCCCTGTCTGCCTTAGACCTACTGTGAAACTAAATTTCCTCAACAAGGCAAGATTTGAAGAATATAAAGCACATGAAGTCTCCTGGGGAGGCTGTATTTGAGAATTGTATTCTCAGTTTGCTGTAAACAGCATGAGAGTGGGCTCATTGGGATTTCCTGTATGCTAATGCCAGTCTTTGACAGCTCATTCATCTTACCTTTGCATGGTGCTTCCACCTGGACACACACATTGTGTCTCTGTGGGGCCTGTGAGCAAAGTCAGTGTCCTTGTGGGACATTTTAAGTGGGTGGAATAGCTAAGAATCATGATGTGTCAGTGTTTTCTTGTGTAAAAACCAACCTAAGCATGAAAAAAGAGAAAATACAGCCCAAAAGGGACCTTCCATGTCAAGGAACCATGTCCAAAGAACTGTTGCTTTCATTCATGGATGACTGTAAAACTATGCAGAAATATTTTCCCCCTCTCCCTGTGTGCGTGGTTTGGAGCTATGCCCATCAAGGGCTTTGAGAACCCCAGCTCTCCAAATATCTGGAAAGATTTCCTGAGGTGACTGCAGCATAAAGAGATTTAGGCTGGTATTATACACACGTTGTGGGGGCCCCGTAGCAACAGGGATTGATCCAGATTTGTTTTTCTGTTTCATAGCTGGTGTTTCAGTTACTTAGAGGACACCATTTTATATAACTGATCTGACAAGTTTGAGGTTTGAGGCTTGAAAGAGGGTCGGGAACCTGTAACTATTTCATGTGGTTTTATTTGTCCAAACCCATTTCTTTTTGATCTTTCCACAAGTCACAACCCCTTTCCCAAGCTGAAAACTGACCTCTATGCAGCATCCTGTTGCTTTCTGAATGGTTTCTGCTCCACAAACACTTCTACAGGGTTCTAAGGAAGGAAACAAAGATTCAGCTGGCAGCAAATGTGTTCGTGTGCCTACACAGTCAGTCCTGTCTTACAGAAATGCTCCAAAATAAGAAAGAGATGGGCAAACATCTTATTCTATTGTCATGCTTTCCACAAACATTCATAAGGGTTTTGCTATTGAGGGGAACTGGGGCCTAATACTCTCTAAGTCTTGGCTTTGTTAAAAAACAGCTGTGAATTGCTTACAGTCATTGGTGGTGGTGCTGGGTCAGCTGAGTACAATTGATCTTCCTGATGTCTGGCATTCCTTCCCTTGGAAGGAAAAAAGTTGTGAGCACAGAAGAGTGTGGGAGTCAATATTGATGAGTACCAGTTCTAGTTGTTACTGCATTTTGCAGTTCTAGTATCAGAGAAGTGGTGATTATTTTGGATTGGTTTCAATGTTGGTGAACAGATACTTACAGATACTGTAATTATCAGGGGAAATGCATGAATCAATTCATAAATATTGTGAAATGCTCTGAAGGGCAAAACACACGTGTTTTGGTCTCCTGGGGAGACCAAAGTGTGAGCAGCAGTGGTAAAAAGTTCCTGCATATTGCAGAGCTCCTCTATGCATCTCCCCAAAGTTGTGCTCCTGTCTTTTTCTCCTAGGTCCCCAGTCCTCCTATTACACTTTTATGACACCTCAATATAGAGGTTCTTACCCTTCTGCTGTATAGCCTGATTCTCAGATCAGAGCTTTTCCTAACACCTTGTGCTGTGACAAACTGAAGTTCTTGTCTCTTACACACCCTATGTGCTTGCTCTTTTTTATATTGCCTCAGTCCAGCTGCTTGGCAGAGGAACCCACTGCAGAAGGTTGATGATATCTGCACAGAGAGTAAATACACTGCTGCTTTGAGGTACTTGTCAACACAAAAATTATTAATACTTCTTTCACATTGTTTCTTCAATAAGATCACTTAAATGTGATGTTAGCTTAGGGAAGTATTGCTTCTCTTAAGAGCAGCCTGGGAGAGCAGCAATAATTTATTTTAAGTGTAGGAAAGTTCTGCTTGTTGTAGTTTCACACTGTTGCTCAAGATGGCTTAGTGAATGCCACAGTGGCTGTATGCCAGTTGTACAACCTGCCCACAACTGTCTGATGGAACATTGGAAAGATTATCTGGGTCAAATAAACCTTGTGAGTTTGTTTTCTATCATGTGTTTCTATCATTTCTATTTCTTGTGTTGTCCACGACATAAGAGTTTGCTTCCACCTGAAAGCAGGGTGTTCATCAACCACCACCCCACTTCTGTCACTGATAAAGACCTCACAGTAATTGTACTCTTTGGCATAGCAAGTGCCATCCTGTCACCTCTGCCCTGCTAGCTTGATTTATTAGAATATAAATATCGATCTAATATTGATACCCAACTGTGACGGACAAAAGACTCTCTAACAGTTAAAGTTAGAAAGTGTATGTTTATTGCAGTGCCGGGCAGTGCTGGGATATCTCCCTAATGTGCACTGCAAAGATTACAGGTAATTACAAAGCCTTTTATCTACAAAGTTGAATGCACAAAATACAAATGCATATTCATACCCCTGTCACCTCCTCTTCTCCGCTTCATATGCTAATTGACAAAAAGGCTATTAAGCATGCATAGTGTGTTACCTGAAACGAGTCGGGGGGTCTATTCTGGGGAGGGGTCACTAGAAATGAGGAAGTAAAATTAGTCTTCCTCATTCTGACCTTTCTACCCTTTCAATGCATACGTGACAAATGAATCCTTGGGAGGACCTATAGTTCCTGTTTCCAGGACTGTTTCTGGAGACACAAGGTTTGCGATTGTCTTGTGTTTCTGGGATCTATTGATTAATTTCCCTGTTTTTCATTACAAGCACAGCTTACACAAACATAAAGTTGACAAGCAATGAGTTATTAGATCTGGGATAGCTTATCTAAAATCTGGTTTCTTTTAACCATCCTCTAAGTTTTAACTGATTTCAGCAAAGCTTATCTTATTCATTTCAGCTAAATCAGCACGTTTATTGTTAACTATAACCCTAGTTTTTCTGAAGTCTTCAAAATTAGTGTCTCAGCTCATGCCTTTGCTGTTGGAGAATCTCAGCTTTTTCTGATGGACACAAATTTCTGTAGTGAAGCAGTGCAAAGCTAATGTCAGAGATGACATCTCACCCAGGAGCAGCAGAAATAAGGTTGCTTGAGATAGCTGGCTGCTTTCTGTGTGCATTAGAATTCATGAAGGGTTACATGATTGAGACTACAAATCTATATTCACTCATTTCTATCACATGTGCTGTTGTGGCATGAGATGGCATGTTCTGCTGTCATATATTTACAGATTGATTATGCAAATCCTGCATGTTTCCCAGTGTCTCACAGGCAAGTACTAGTAAAAGGTATCAAGTATCCAGAAATAGGAGACGTTTTGGCAACGTTTTTGTTTCTTTTCTTTCTAGTATTGCAATTAGTAATTTCTTTACACAGCAAGAAAATTCTATCGCTCTATTATGTAGTGGGAGGTTGATGGTAAACAGCTTCCTGTCTAAGAATAATTTTTGGAGGTTCCTTCCCTGGTTTATTTGTGGTTTGGTCCAGAAATATTATTTTTTTTTAATCATATTAATTGAAACTCTGGGATTCTTTGCCACATACTCCTCTTGATAGTCTCAATTTATAGGCAAAATTCTGGAAAAAATTTGATTATATTTAGCCAAAGGCATTTCTCTCTGGCTTGAAAAGTCCTCTGAGCCTTCAATCCTGAGGCTTGAAGAGTATCGTGGGGAAGGAACAGGATATGTTTTCCCTGTCTTTGACTCTTCCTAAAATATTTCTTTTTGGACTCAGACAGAGAGAAAGCTAAGCGCTGGATTGACTTTGCTCTGATTCACTACAGTCTATTTTCTCCTTTGGTCTCTGCAGATTATTGTTTAACTCTCAGTAAGATCTTTGTTCTAGGTGTGATAATATGATATTATTCTTGATATGTTCTTATTTTTGATAACGAATAATTTTGAGACTTTATTAATATTATCTTCTTCATCTGTAGGACACCTAGTAAAAATATATGAAACCCCATTTCTTACTAGGTCCTTTCAAAAGTGTTTATTTACAAGTTATGAATCTGAAAATTGTCCTCCCAATAGTACAGAATATTCAGTTTAGATAAAATAACCATAGGGATGGTTAATAACTTTACATATCCAGACCAATTAAAGCAGCAGCTGATAAAACACACCTCACTGTATTTTTGCCCTGGGTAGCAAGCAAAAGTAGTTTAGTTTAATTTCATATTGCCTTTTTTTCAAGTCACTTCTAGCCCTTATGTTCTACCCAAATCAGTAAGAGAGAGGATGAATCACTAAAAAAGATCCTGTTAAAACAGTGACCTTGCACTTCAGTGCTATTCAGATGGATTTAATAAGTCAAGAAATTGTTTATCTGAGGTGTTTTGACTCTGTGCTTGCAACAGCCAGGGGGAGTACATACCAGGAGCAATCTCAAGGCATCTTCATACAAGTTTGTACTGGATGAAACTAATATGTAGGAGCTTTGACATTTTTTGGACTTATTTTAAAGCAAGTCGGCCTGTCATAAACCACTCCCTAAAGTAATATTGAACTTCAGCTTTGCAAAGGCCTCAAGTAAAAGATGCGTAGATGTGGCACTTAGGGATGTGTTTTGGTGGTGGACTTGGCATTGTTAGGTTAATGGTTGAACCTGATGGCCCTTAAGGCCTTTTCCAACTGAAATAATTTTATGAGGTACATCTAGCCAGAAATTTCCCAAAAAACTGTTCTCTCATTCAAAAATACCAATTAATGAGAGGTTGAACTGAGCCCCAGTTTGAGTTGGATCAATAAAATCCCCAAAACAAAAACTACAACCATCCTCCCAAAGCCTCAACCGAGCCCTGTGAAAATGGGAGTAAGGAACACACTTGGAATTTTGTCTTCAGATATGTCTTAGTTGGAAAGACGGGTATCTGCCAAAATGGACAAGG